>NW_019379555.1:115644-131082 GCF_000648655.2 Copidosoma floridanum
TATATATATATATATACATCTCCTCTATAATCCGTGTGCCTCTCTCTTAGGTTCTGTGTGCTTGTTCGAAGTAAATAAAAGAGTTGAATTAAACAATGTGACTTGCATGTTTTTTTCGGTGAACTGTGAATAGGGCACGAACCCTACAGAGGCTTACAAGATAATTCAATAAACCATGCTTTTATTGCTCAACAAAACAAATTGATTATTAAAAGATATGCGGATGCGCGTTAAAGCATCGATCTATTGTATTAATGAAATATTATTCCTTATAATTTATTAATTATCATTCAAAAACTGTTCTCAATTTTATAATTTAAAACATACGTTCTGTTTTTTACTATTATAAAAATATCTGACAACAGTTATTGGGTTGGTCGAGGAATTTCAAGTATAACTTGTTTTTGGCTACAATTTTGTTCAAAAGACTATTGTATAATACTCTCATTTTAAATAATATTATATATCTCTCTTCTGCTACTAGACATACTAATAAACCTTGAAAGAATAATTGTTGGAGTATGTTTCGTACCGAAAATACTAGTGTAACGTGATTAATGCTACCATATTGAAAATAAATAATATATAAAATCGTAAAACTATACTTCACTCGAAGAATACATCTATTTGTTGGTATTATAGCTTTAATATATCAGTACAGAAATTACAATGACATGTCAAGTTTGAAACCACAGCATGTATATATATTTTCAAAGTTTACAATATCATGATACGTAATGAATGATTTTTGCAGCCTTATTAGGACTTCAGTAAGACAAAATAAAATTTTTATTCTACAATTTTTTAAAAAGACGCACATGCGACATGTTTTCAACGCCACTTTTAATTTGAAGTTAAGCAAAAACTTTTTTCAGACTGATTTCTGAGAACGAAACTAAGAACTGTCATTCAAATTTCTTTAGACCCCAGTCGGGTAAATTTAGCACATTCATGATAGTTTTAGTAAAAATTAAGTGTGGGTCACGTGTTGTGCTATCATTTTGAGTCTTACAACTCACAAGAAATACACAGTTTTTGATACAAGAGCTGAAGACCTTTCATTAAGGCATTTGTAGACCCCTGTAGGGTTAATGCCACGAGACCTATAGTAGCTAATATGTAAAAAAGCTTAGGTCTCGTGTTTTTACAGTCATTCTGAATTTTATAGCAGACAAGAAATTTTCTTAATATACCTTTTGATAGAAAAGCTTAAGACCTTGCATTTAAGCCTTTTTAGACGAATGTAGGGCTTATGCCACGAGACTTATAGTAGTTTTGTTGAAAAAAAGTCTGTAGGTCACGTGTTATTACCACCATTCTAAATTTCATGGCAAACGAAAAAGTTATTTTATACATCTTTTGATAGGAGAGATAAAAACTTTTTGTTTAAGCCTTTTTAGATCCCTGTAAGGTTCGTCCTGCCAGATTTATAGTAGTTTTCTTGAAAAAAGCTGTTGGTCTCGTATTGTTGCCGCTATTTTGGATTTTACAGCAGAAAAAATAATTTGTTTTATTTATCATTTGATAGAAAAGCGAAAGACTTTTGATTTAAGCTTTTTTGGAACCCTGTAGGGCTTATGCTGCGAGTTTTATAGTAGTTTTCTTGAAAAAAAGCTGTTAAACACGTATTATTGCCGCCATTTTGAATTTTACATGAGAAAAAAAAATTTCTCTTATACAGCAATTGTTAGAAGAACTTGAAACTTTTTATTTAGCCCTTTTGGAACCTCTGTAGAGCTTATGCTGCAGAAAGCATAGTAGTTTTCTTGAAAAAAAGCTGAAGGTCACGTGTTGTTGCCACCATTTTGAATTTTATAGCAGACAAAAAATTTTGTTTACACTTGTTTCTTAGAAAAGCTCAGGTCTTCCGATTAAAGCCTTTTTTGACCCCTGCAGGGTTCATGCCACGAGATTGAAAGTAGTTTTATTAAAGAAAATCTGTAGCTTACGTGGTTCACGCAGTCATATTTGATCAGGAACGCTGACTCAATGTATATGCCACTCTATATTAAAAACTAGATGCTCAGACCTTTTTTTAGACATCCTATAGAACTTTAAAAATTTAAAAATTTGAACCAATTTCAGAAAAGAAGGGGGTCATTAGTTCACAAAGAATACCTTACATATATACAAGTGCGGCTTCGCCTCTTTGCACGTTTTACGTGCCAACCCCCCAAGAATATATAAAACTTAAAAATTCAATATGTCATTTGTTGAAAATGTCATTCTGCTCTCAGTTGTTTCCATGATAACTTGAGGGTAAAAAAACACACGATCAGTTAGAGCTAATTTTGTTAGTACGAATGAAAACTCCCAAAAATCAGGTGTTAGTTTGAGCAACGTTTCATTAGTTTTAACGCCAACCTCATCAAGCTCACTTTATTAACAAAGATAACAAAAAAAAAAAAACACAACAACTTTTGTAAATTACATTGTAGGACCACTGTTTATAAATATTAGTAATTAACAAATAATTAATAAATACTCACGTCTATATTGTTAAGAGGATCGTTACACACTGTTGGCCACCTTAAATGAATAACGTAAGTGTCGAACATGTATGTATTTCTATATGTAAATATAAGCAATAAAAAACGTTTTTTGTGAATATAGAGAACGTGTGTACGTATTTAAAAGAAATTACTTATGAAAACTTTATATATGTTATTAAGAAATAAGGTATTCTCTTTTTTATTTATTGTTTGTCTAGTCAAGTGTAACACTTTTGATATTAATCTTTCTTGTCTATTTGGTTTATGATCTAGAATTTTGGTTTGAGAAAAATTGAAGTTATGGTTGAATTCTTTCATGTGTGAAGGGACAAGAAGTTCATCTTTCTTTGTACTTTTGTGTTTATAAAAGCGTTTTTTCAATGCTCTTTTTGTCTTACCTACGTATGATGCAGAGCAAGAATCGCAAGAGAAATGATACACGACATTGGTTTAATCGAGCTTATCAATTATTCTTTCCAAGAATGATAACACAGTCTAATTTATTTTGAATAGTAGGGTAAAATTGTACATTTAATTTTTTTTAAGTTTTTGAACAAAATTTGAAAAATAACGAGTAATAAGGGATAGAAACTTTTATTTTGGCACTTAGATTGTCGTTAGGTAAAAATTTACTATCATTACTACTATTTTTTATTTCTGAAGTCTTTCCATGATGTATTTTTGTATGAAAAGTTCAGTATAGTCATTATCGCGTGAAATTTCTTTAGCCATGAGAATATTTTTCCTGTGGAAGGAAGGATCTATCAGATAAAGGAATGGCTCGATTAATTAAACCGTATACAGCATTGACTTTGAACGATCGGAGTTGGTACAAATACGTGGTTATTTTCAAGTTTTTATGTGTAATTGTTATGTCTAAGTGTTGTGTGTCTAATTTTTATTGGTACCTTAAGCCAATTTCATCCAATAGAATAATTAATTTTGATTTGAACCAACCCCAATCGTTCAAAGTCAATGCTGTATACGNTTATGTTTATAAATGCAGCAAAAATAAAGAGAAAACAATTGAGCGAATGAAACCACGAGAACCCCTGGTGCTGACTGACACAACTATTGAAGCTTCTAAATGCAAGTAATTATATTTATCGACCTTTCCCATCCAATACGATATTGCCAAGGCAACTCAACTTTTTCAGTTAAAACTACCGTTTGTAGAAAATTGTCATACGCAGTAATTGAAAATAATGCCACCTCAACCAGGATTTGAACATGGAACTCTTTTCTTACCCGGAAAGTGTGTTACCAATTTCGCCATGAGGTCTCGGCGACTCCTTTTCTCAACTGCCACATTTTATATTTTTTTGGCGATTTTTCAGTCCAACGCCTTGCCCATATGATATGTAAGAATATAAGAATTTATTCTCATTTGTGAATGAGTCAGTATTAAATGCTAGTAATTGAATTTATCGACATTTTCTATCCAATACGATATTGCCAAGGCAACTCGACTTTTTCAGTTAGATGGTGAAATTGGTAACGCACTTTTCTGGTAAGAAAAGAGTTCCAGGTTTAAGTACTGGTCAAGGTGGCACTTTTTTTTAATTCCTGCGTATGAAAATTTTTTACCAAAGGTAGTTTTAACTAAAAAAGTCGAGTTACCTTGGCAATATCGTATTGGATGGAGAATGTCGATAAATTCAATTACTCACATTTGATACTTGCCCGTCGATGAATTAGAGTTAATTCTTATACTCTTACATACCATTTTAAAGATTTTGATATCGTTTCCATTGATATTGTTGATAAATTAAGTAATTCATGCTTTCTTAGCTGGCGTTATAAGAAATTACTTTATATATTCTTACGAACCTATCCATTATATTTAAAAAATCTAATTAAGCGACATTGAGGAATGCAAATTGCAGCAGAAATTTACCAAATCAAAACGAAAATACAAGCAAAAATTAGACACAATAAAAAATTAATACCTCTAAATTTTACACCAGGAAATAACGTTTGGGTAAAGAAAGAAGTGCGTTCCGATAAACTTAATCGCTACTATCATAAACCTTCAAAGGTTAAAATAGTTTCAGAGAGAAATAGTGTGTTACTTGAAAAAACCAATTGTAAAATCTTACCAAAACATACGAGTATATTAAAACTTGTTCCCCTATTATAATATATTCTCCTTCTCAGAAATATATTCTACATGTCTTTCAGAAAAAAAACACAACGATGCGAAATACTTAAACCATCTTAATGACTAGAGTGCTTGAAGATTGCGCAGATTTGAGCTATGCTAACCATGGCAACTATAGCATAGAACCACTTGAAACAAACCCTGGAACATATTACGAACGAATCGGTTTTACAAACATTGAAAGATCTGATTGGAAGATAGTGATATGGCTGGATGTAAATTACCTTACATTGGAACACACACCTACATAAGGACTAAAGGAGATCTTTGAATATTGTATTGTACATTTTGATTGTCCTAAGTGTACTAACTATATAAATATACCTCTTAATACAAAGATAATGTGATTAAAAAATCTCAAAGCAACACTGTTAAACATAATAGCTACTGTGGGAACCTATGCGGGAGACAACATTGTTTCACCTCTCAGCATACAAACAAAAAGATTGACACCTTTTGAAATTAGTGAAAGCTTTACTGAAGAACTTTTCAGCCAAGTCATAAAAAAAAGTTTTAACGTTATGAACACTAACATCAACAGTTTGCCCAACAATTAATGAAAAAACATTAAATTGCACACACAAAATAGCCATATTATTGCAGCTGCATTCAGAGAGCTCTATAATACTGAAAAACGCCATGAGCAAATTCTAAGATAATTTGCTGATATATTGACTTCAGTACATGATTTTTTTCTCGACAGCCATCTAATATATTTATCAGCTTATCTTAAAAGAACTAAGGTTATCTTGAATTACATTATTCGTTCTCTTGAAGATCTCATTGACATATTGAATAATTTATAAAAAGGTCAAGCACATCCAAAGCTATTTATTTCAAATATATTAAGAACTGCAGTCCTAAATGTAAGGAACCTAGCAGGGAATCTAGAGCTTGTAGGACCAATAGAGAATCTTTATGCTGGTGAAATAAGCACTTTAAGCAAATTAGATGCTCTACATCAAAAAAATAGAACCATGGTAATATTACATTTGCTGCTTGTAGATCGAGCCCCTCATAATATTTACAGACTACATTCAGTCATCATAACTCAACCTAGACAAAATCGATCTGCCTGCATAGAATCATCGTATTCTTACCTAGCAGTAGCAGCAGACCATAATTCGTATTTACGGTTAAACAAAGTCACATTTAACCAATGTGATAAAACAGTTTATGCTTATTCATGCTCAGCTATGGAACTGATAAAAGAACCTTATTTAATTTTCGAATGTAAAGTTCTTATGTTATTTTGATCCAGAACAGAATTAATTGAATACTTCGAAATAATATTCACACCAAAAACAGAAAGTCAATGGATTAACTTATCAGCTAATGATGCATGGTTGTTCTCGACACCTCATGAAGAAAAATTGAGCATTATCTGCTCTATAAACATAAATCGACAAAAAAGAGTTAAAGGTATGGATCTTTTAGGAATAAATGTTGGGTGTACGGAAAAAATCTATCAACTAACCTTCACTAGTGAACACAAGACCATTACTGAGATACAATATTCCTATAAAAGTAGAAGTAAACTTGAATCTAACCTTAACCTTAAAAGACACTAATAACTTCCATGATGCTAAAAAGCTTATCAGAGAACAAAACTTAAATGAATAAGCATGGAAAAATGATGAATTAAATGTACAAAATATAATAAATCAAATGAAGAAAATACGAACCCAAAAGTCAGAGACGAAACAATATTTTCTTTTCATTTCGATACGGAATGCCATTGATGCTATTTTTATTATTTTTGTAATAGCAATACTCATAAGCAAAGCAAGAAATTTCAAGAAGACTATGAGACGCAGTGTCCCAGAAAAATTTACAAAACGCAACATTAATTTACTAAACACAGAGCCCCAAGTCACTATGAAACAGGAACCAAAAGAACACGAATTAAGTAAGCTTTATTTTTAAATTGGAGGCAAACAAAAAATGCCTACATCATTCGAAACAAGACCTATGATAAAAATACGGAGTTAAATACGCAAACACCATATACCACAAAAGTTGGAAATAGACTCATAAATCAATAGTCATTTAATTATATTTTTCTTGCAGGTTTTACGATAAAAAAACTAAAGTCAACACTGATTTACATCAAGTTATTGAACAATTTTAGGATAAAGGAAACATTAAGGATATGCTTATACTTCCGGATTGACATAGTTATGCACATTAAATTTTAACCACCATTCACAATAATGATTTATTTAATGAGAAACCTGATAGAACACTTAATGTAGGAGAAAAAGTTCAGACTTCTTCTATTTTTAAGATGAAATTCACTATTTGTCAAGCAAAAAAAAATTCTGTACCCACATCACCAAAAAGTAGCAATGATGTACTTAACATTGATCCACAAAGACTTATGTGTCTTTTACCGTAGGATAAAGAAGGAATAAAAGAGAGAATGGACTTCTTTTACTATTTTATTTCAATTTGGTACCCTAGGATATTGTTATATTATTTGAGGTCGGCGAAGAAGATGATCTCAAGTTTTCGTAAAGTACATGAGTCCTACGAGCACTGTTCTAGCGTTGCAGAATAATAAACCCAAGTATCACAGGAGATACGCCAAACCAATTAAGAAGAGGGCAAAACACAAAATAAACAAGAAATTAACTCACCCTTTATGTCAACAACAAGTTAAGTAAATGACATATCAGAGACATGTCATTACGTGCAAAAAACAACGATACACACGAACTTTAAGAACAAAGCCGACCTTAACCAAAATCATCGATTTACGAGAAAAAAACAGTAGCAGAATCATATAACTGAGCTCTACCATTTAACAAGCTCCATCCTACGTCAGAAAAATGGATTGCTGTGTTCTAAGATTCTTAATTATATGCTGCATAAAACCAATGAGTAAATTTGTGTTGAGTTAAGGATTACCTTCACGTTTTCTAGCTATATTGGTAGATACAGACATCACACAATTCTTTTTCTCTCAATTGTTCTTTATTATCTAGTTTTATTTTTAGGATTTATTGAATAATATGTATGGTCTAAGTTTTCGCGTATTTAAAAAATTGAGAACTGGAAAACAAAAAAAATGGGAAAAAACCATACAAAAAAGAGACTTTGAGGCTTTGAGATTGAAACGCATATTTTACAATATATAAATATATATATGAGGTATTCTTTGTAAACGAATGACCCCCCTTCTCTAAAATTAGTTTGATTTATTAAGGTGCTTTAGGTAGTCAAATAAAAGATCTGATCATCTAGTTTTTTAAGCCGAGTGGCATATATATTGAGTCAACATTCCTAATCCAATACGGCTGCCTGAACCACGTGACCTACAGATTTTCTTCAATTAAACTACTGTAAATATCGTGGCATGGACCCTGCAGGTGTAAAAAAGACTCAAATTTAAAGTCTTGAGTTCCTTTATCAAAACAAGAGTAAAAATTTTTTGTTTGCTATAAAATTCAAACTGGCGACAGTAACACGTGACCTTCAAATTTTTTTCAATAAAACTACTATAAGTCTTCCGGCATGAACCCTACATTCGTCTAAAAAGGCTTTAACTAAAAGTCTTCACCTCTTTTATCAATAAAAGTATATAAAAAATGTTTTGTCTGCTATAAAATTTAAAATGGCGGTAAAAACCCGTGACTTGCAGATTTTTAAAAATCAAATTACTAAGAAACTTACAGTATAAACCATAAAGGGGTCTAAGATGGTTGATTTGAAAAGTCTTGAGCTCTTTCATCAAAAGATTTATAAAAAAATTTTCTGTCTGCTATAAAATGCAAAAAAGCTGCAGAAAGACGTGATCTAGAGATTTTTTACAGTGAAGCTACTATAAGTTTTGCGGCATAAACCTTAATGGGGTCTACAAAGGCTTGAATGAAAGGTCTTGAGCATATCTATCAAACGCCGTATAGAAAAATTTTTTTGTCTAATATGAAATCTAAAATAATGCCAAAACATGTGTGTGCGGAATTCGTTTCTTGCACCCTCTCTCCATTCATTAGATGGACACCAGCGGCGCCACCGAATTCATGCTGGAGCTCTGACAACGGTCTTTCTCGACCTAAGAGAAAGAGGCCAGGCAGAGAACAAGGCTCTCAACGCAACGGCACCTGCTATCTACATATATATATATATACATATCCCCGATAATCCGTGTGCCTCTCTCTTAGGTTTTGTGTGCTTGTTCGAAGTGAATAAAGGAGTTGAATTAAACATTGGTCCTTCGAGCCGGATTCTGAGCAGCTAGGATAGCTGGCTATTCCCAGAAATTTGAGTAAAACCACGATTCCTGAGACACTCTGCGTTTCAAACGCATCAATACATTGGGCCTCTGGTGCACGCGATGCATTTAGACAGAGTCGCGCCATGAGAGATCCAAGTTAGGTGAACCTCCACGCGATAGGAGGGTGAGAGACGCCCAGAAATCCGCCGCAACTGCCGTCCAGTCTGCGTCATGGTCCTCGCACGTTATCGCGATGATACAGCTGGAGAAGCTGTCGCAAAGGGGAGAGATGACTAGATGTCCGCCGCAACTGCCGCGCGGTCTGCGTCGCGGGCTTCGCGCGTGATTGCGATCACGCAGCTCGAGAAGTTGTTATGAAGCGAACGTATTGCAGATCACACGCTGCCTCACGTCCGAACTTTAGCTGATTGCTGGGCCCACGCCAGCCCTTCTTCCTCTCTCAGGTCTCAAACTCTTCACGGCGCGCACGAATGCTGAGTGCATCGCGGGTGACAAGGCTCCGCTTGAAGCGGCAAGTGTCGAGCTCATTGTGCTTTAAATTCGCAGGGCACATCAAGGCTGGTCTGATCTGCTTGCGACGCAGCATTCTCTCCTCGATGTTTTGGATCAGTTTACTCAATCAGCCAGGGGCATCGATTCCTGGAGCATGGGGCTCGTCGACGCTAGGGCAGAGTTGCTCAATAGCTACTGGAACGACTTATAAGCTAATCATCGTGACTTGATTCCAGGCGCACCTGAGGACAAAGTTGCCTCCCTCAGAGTCCTGTACTCATCTGGAGAGGGACACTACCTCAGCGCTAAGGCGTGCCTTTATGACGCCAAGAGTGGGCTGACTCCTCTTCCAGGACCCGGTGGACCACCCCTTCTCCTTGGGCCTCACGCCGGCCCTCGTCTGCCAAGCATCAACATCCCGCTTTTTTTCGGCCGTCGCGAAGATTGGCAGTCGTTTCGTGACCTGTTTCAAGCACTCATTCACCAAGACGCTCGTCTTACCGATGTCGAGAGACTTTATTATTTAAAGTCGCACGTACAAGGTGAGGCAAAGGCAGTGTTGGATACATTGCAGCTCGTCGGCTCCAACTATTCGACCGCCTGGAGCCTCCTCACTTCTCGGTTCGAGCACCACCGCCTCCTCGTGCAGGATCACATCACGGCACTAAGGACGCTCAAGACTCTAAGAGAAGAGTCTGCTGCTGGTTTGCAGGGCCTGCTTGATACCTTGGAGAAGCACCGCGACCAGCTAAAAGCGCTAAAGCAGCCCGTGGAACAGTGGGACGTGTGGATGATCTCCTTTGCCTCTACCACCATGGACCCATCGACTTGGAGGGCCTGGGAGGACGAGCTGGAGAAGCTGGATGCAGCTGCCTTGGCGCCTGGAGAAGTAGCCACATTCGCCAACCTGTTCAGCTTTCTGCGGAGGCGTGGCTGCTCTCTAACCTCAGTAGAGGCCTCGCGCAGCCTACGCTCAGCGAGCGATTCATTCAGATCACGTTCAACGAGTGGCTGCCCTGCCGGGCCAGCACTGATCGGCCGCAAACACAGGACTCTCGCCACACAGGTGGCCGAAGCTGACTGCTCTGCTTGCCATGCTCCTCACTATATTGGCCATTGCAGTCGTTTTCTTCAGCTGGATGAGACAGCACGCCGGGCTCTCGTTGCTCAATCGAAGCTGTGCTTCAACTGCTTGAGGTCAGCCCACATCGCTCACTCCTGCCCATCCCAAGGTGTATGTCAGCACTGCAGCGCAAGACATCATAGCTCGATTCACGACGGCAGCCGTAAACGCAAGGCCGACCCCGAGTCAACAAGCGCTTAGGCCCAGTGAGCACGACTCACCACAGATTCCAAGGAGAGCATCGACCAGGCGGTCGACTCGCAGCTGTAACTCCAACGATCACGGTCCAGCTGAAGGGGACCCGAGAGCGGACCATCACCGTCAGGGCGCTCGTCAACGCCTGCTCAGAAATCTCGATCGCATCCACCGGACTCGTTTGAAAGCTCGGTGCTCTTCTCGAGCCAACTGCGACTAACATCTTGGGAGTCGGCGGAGTCGGCGTCACGCTCTTGCCGATAATCGCACAGCTACAGGTGCAAACCCAGAATTTGGCATGGGCGTTGCAGCTGTCTGCACACTACCTACCTTGATTAGGATTCTTCACTCCTTCGGCACCGCTGCCCCCAGCGGTCATAGACTTGTGGCGTGACCTACCAGACCACTCGGACCCAAACTTTGGGACACCGGGTGATGTGGACATACTTCTCGGCGCTGACGTGTACTTTCACCTGCTGCGGCCATGGCATCTGCTCCAGGGAAATCTCATCGGGCAACTCACTGTCACGGGCTGGACTTTGACCAGTCAGGTGTCGTGTCACCCCATCTCCCCCCCGATCGCCACTTGCCTTACGACGCAAGATGCTGGTACCCCGCCTTGGCATGATTAGTTGGTAGCGTTGATGCAGCGGTCTTGTGACCTTGAAGATGTACCCTAAGTAGTCCGTCAGTCACCCGATGACGCCGAGTGCGAGACACTTTTTGCTCATTATCACCAAGCTGCTGACGGACGCTACATCGTCCGCCTTCCACTGAAGCGCAGCGGGACCGAGCTGCTCGGAAAGAGTTTGCCCAGTGCGAGGGCGTCCCTCCGATCTTTACAGCGCAGACTGCAACGCGATTCCAAGATGGCTGCTGAGTACGTCCTCTTCATGGACTAGTATCTTCGCTGTGGGCACATGCGGCCGCTGACCGACGCCAAACTGCGCGCGTCCCCCAGGCCAGTGCACTACATCCCGCATCACGGCATCTGGCCAGCCAGCGACCGACCAAGAAGACTGCTCGTCGTCTTCAACTCATCAGGACTGACTTCAACAGGCTATTGCCTCAACGACGCACTGCATGCTGGACCGAAGCTTCAAACCTGCTTGTCCAGCGTTTTACTGCGTTGGAGAAGGCACCGAGTTGCTTTTTGCGCGGACATCTAGATGATGTTTCGGCAAATACTTGTCAATGAACGTGACGTAGATCTCCAACGGATTCTATGGAGCATGGACGAGTCAAGCCCACCAAAGCATTTTCAGCTGCTTACCGTGACTTACGGCGAGGCCAGTGCTTCTTATCTCTCTCTGCGCACGATTCTGCAGCTTTGCGATCGTCAAGAGTGATCACTATGTGTCAACGACGTCCTCTCAGGTGCTGACGACGTGCAGACTGCGCGACGCCGTCGCGATCAGCTGATCGGCCTGCTGAGAGCTGGCGGATTCCCTCTCAAGAAATGGGTCGCGAATGAGCCAGAGCTCCTGCGTTATCCCCCCGTAGACTCCTGCCTCAGGCCATCTTGGCGACAGCTCAGAGTAGACGGCCTCGTTAGCGAGCTTGGCGTCAGCTGATACTTCATCGGTGACTGTTTTCACCTCACTCCACCTGCCATACAGCCACAGCAGATGAAGTGCACCATGCTGGCAGCCCTTGCCAGGCTCTTCGATCCCTGCAGGTGGATCGCGCCCGTTATCCTCGTTGCCAAGCTGATCATCCAAGATCTCTGGCACGCGCAACTGAACTGGGATAAGGCTGTGCAAACATACATAACTCAGCGATGGCACGCATTTCTTTCCAGCTGCAGAACGTCTCCATACTTACCATTCCTCACTGGATCGGTTATAACCCTTCGGTTACTCTGCAGCTCCACGCGTTCGCAGACGCAAGTCCTCGAGCGATGGCAGCCGTCGTCTACTCGCGCGCTGATGATCCGGTCGAGGGCATCCAAGTGCGCGTCTTGATATCCTGCACAAAATTAGACACCATCAAGAGCCTGCAGCCCAATGCTTCTCGTCCAGCGCGCATGACCATCCCTCGATTAGAGCTGCGAGCTGCCCTGCTCGCAGAAAAATCACTCCACATGTTGGCTGAAGAGTACGCTGTGAGTTTCGAGTGCTGCCAAACCTGGAGCGATTTCCAAATCGTGCTCCACTGGCTTCGGTTGTCGGAACCTACCAAAAACTCGTTAGTCGACAACTACGTGGCCCACACTCAAGAAATTCTGCCCTCGCAAGTCAGGAGGCATGTTCCCACAAACTCGAATCCAGCAGACGTGGCATCTCGAGGCACTGACTTGGCAACACTCCAACAAATGCACCTATGATGGCTTCCCGATTGCCCAATGAGGGTCTTCACCCTCATTGGATCGCAGAACCCACAGCTTCATGGCCAGTCGAAGTTACGAGCCTCTCGAGCCCTGCCAAACCCACCTCTGAGGAGATCGCCCACACCTGTTGCGCCACTTGACTTCTTGCTACAAGTTTTGTTGACCTATTTTTGGATCTGGATCGACTTCTGCGTTTTGTTGCTCGGCTGCGTAGATGGATCTGCTGCAAGACACATCGTGATCCTGCTCTTCCGGTCCTTGCGCCCTTGACTGCCATCGAGCTGCGCAACGCCTATCTCGCCTGCGCTCGTCTCAGCCAGCGGTAGACTTTTGCTCTCGAGTTCGAGAGCTTGCAGAAGGAAGGTCGCGTGGCCACAAAGAACCTTCTGCTGCCCCTGGATCGCATGGTAGTCGACGATGTCATTCGAGTTGGCGGTTGCATCCAGTACTCCGCTCTCAGCTTCGACGAGCGACACCCCCCGATTCTTGACGGACAATGCTCGCTCACTCAGTTGGTCATCCGTTAGGCTTACGCCCGAGCGCTTCATGGAGGAGTCCGACTCACCAGCGCGTACGTCTCTCACAAAGCCTGGATCATCGGCGAGCGGCGACGACTCAAGAGCCTGTTGAACAAGTGTGTCGTCTGCGCTCGGTTACAGGCTCAGCCTGCCACGCAACACATGGCGCCTTTGCCAGCAGCTCGAATCACTTCCGTTCGAGCTTTCTCCCATACCGGCGTCGACTATGCCGGCCCGTTCAATATCCTCAGTGCTAAGGGCCGAGGTATCCGCACGAGCAAGGGCTACGTCGCTTAGTTCATATGCTTGACTACAAAAGCAGCTCAGCTCGAGCTCGTTGGTAACCTCTCTACCAAGTCTTTTATCGGCACACTGACCAGATTTTGCGCCAGACGTGGCCGGCCATCCGAAGTCTGGAGTGACAATGCCACCTGCTTTCGCGCCGCCGACCAAGAACTGCGAGAAGCTCTCCAGGAGGCTAAGTTGCAGTGGGAGCGCATCGCTGGCTCGCTGGCGGACCAAGGAATCACGTGGCACTTTGTTCCTCCTCGAGCCCCTTACTTTGGCGGACCGTGGGAGGCCGGTAACAAATCTATGAAACATCATCTTCGCCGTGCCGTCGGGCCGCGGAACCTCACCTATGAGGAATTTTCCACGGTGCTCACCAGCATCGAGGCGGTCCTCAATAGCCGCCCTCTCACCCCGTTGACCAGCAGCCCCGACGACCTTGACGTGCTCGCTCACGGACATTTTCTCCCCAGCGGCCCTTTTAACAATGTCATCGATGCCAGCTCCACGTCTGATGCGCTTGATCGCTTGGCCCACTGGAAACTTGTCTGCGGCATCTGAAGTCAATTCTGGGGCCGCTGGAGTCACAAGTATTTAAATACGCTTCAACAACGGCCTAAGTGGAAAGTCCCGCGTCGATTGGCCGCATCATTTCCGTCCATCCCAGCCCCGATGGACTCGTACGAGCCGCCACCATCCGGACTGCCACCAGCGAGTACGTCCACCCCGTCAGCAAGCTGTCTCTGCTACCCGTCCAAACCGACACCACCAGCGAGGATGTGTTGCAGGACCCAGTAGATGAATCTGGCCCAGGCACGGCGGGCGGGATCTAAAGTCGTTTACGAAACGAGACGGGCGGGTTGTGCGGAATTCGTTTCTCGCGCCCTCTCTCCATTCAAAAGACGGACACCAGAGGCGCCGCCGAATCCATGCTCGAGCTCCGACAACCGTCTTTCTCGACCTAAGAGAAAGAGGCCAGGCAGAGGACAAGGCTCTCAACGCAACGACACCTGCCATCTACATATGTATATATATATATTGTAACGGTGCCCCACCGTTAGGCCAAGTTAGTAGGCTAGGGCGGGTAGAGAAAGGGGAAAAAAGAGTTCAAGGGACCTAAGTGGGAAAGTAGGGGTAAGGGAAAAGAGAGGAAAGTCAGGAAGGGAAACGAGGAGAGATTAGATTAGCTTGGGCCATCGAACGCGCGCGAAGCGAGGTTTTCCGTGTTGCCGTCTTCCGTTGTTTTTTTTCGTTTTTTGGTTCCTGTGAGAAGTGGTGGTGCGAAGTCAACGCCACGGAAAGTGTTGGTGTCGTGATCTGACTCTGGAAACCGACGATAAGGGCAGACCAAGTCCAGGTCTGACGACCTTGATCTCCACACACAGCCAGTAGGGACGCCTACTGGCCTCTGCGAGATCACACCAACTACGTCTAGTTCGGCCTATCCAAGGCAGTTGTGAGAAGCGACCTTTCCACCCCGCGTAAGTACCTGCCAACAGGCAGTCTGTTGTAAAGGGCAGCGGCCCTAAATTAGCCCGCGTAGGTCTGCCCGGTTCGCGTTTTCGCGCCGCGAGCACGTCGAGCAAGCGCGCTCGACGTG
>NW_019379555.1:136311-152069 GCF_000648655.2 Copidosoma floridanum
AAAGCTAAGACTAAGGTTAAGTTAATCAGCTTTGTTTTGATTCGAACAGAATGACAGCGTCTGCTGCAGACGCAGAGTTCTCAGGCTCATTGTGCCTCAAGCGCGGTGCCCATCATGTCCCCTAGAAGCCATGTTTTGAAATAAATATAACTTTTTAATGGTGGAAGATAAAATTTTTTTTTCAACGGATCTTGAAAGTAAATCAAACAGACTGTTGGAGAAACTTCACGAGATAATTACTGGAGATAATTTTTATTGTAAAAAGAAGCCGTGAAGCTATCATTGTCCGCAGGGTTATTTATTAAAATATTTTTATAAATTTTTACAAATTATTTAATTACTTTTTATCATGATACTCTTTGAGGAAAATAGTGTTGATATTTTACAATGTAAAAAAATTTATTTGAGAGAAAAAAATTAATTTTTTCATTGAGTACATGAGGTGCCCGAGTTACCCTACAAATTCACGCTGCCCCACTATCCCTTACTTAAAAAACATAGTTTCTTAGAAAAAAACAAATACTAATTAGGAATTTGCTTTACAAAACAAATAATAAAATTATTATTTATGGTAAAAAATTTCTTATCATACAATGTTTTCAATGTTTTCTTGGTTCTTGGAATTATTTTGTATGAATATATTCTCAGGACTTTTACACCTTGATACCAATACTTACAGTTGACCATGAGAAAACAAAGGGCTTTTGTAGTGAAATCCTAATTTATCAAAACTTTTATCTTGCGATTTGTTAACAGTCTCGGAAAAAGCTATAACTATTGAAAATTATTTTCTGTATATAATCAACGGTAAAAATAAGTTATTGCCGGTATTAATCGTCATTCTTGGAATGAAAACTCTATTACCAGATTTTTCACCAGTTATTATTTCTTCTTCTGAATTATACTGAAACAATTTTGTCATACATACGTTGTCTAGTACCGTTGCACAATCCATCAAATATACTCAAGTTTCTTATCAACATAACAATAGCATTTAGTTTAAAATTTACAACATGTGGCTGCAATCCTTTATGTATATTATTGAGAGTTTCAATAGAAAAATTTATGTTTATATTTTTATCAGTGCAATCACTACCTTTATATTTTGCATAATCTATAATGGATTAAGTATATTCTTTTTCTTCAATAAAACTCTAATTAACTCTAAATTTTATGATTTAAAATGTACTAAGGTTCGTTATTAGTTGTTAGAGTTACTTTCTATAGTCAGCTACTTATACCATCTCTACAAATTTTTTTAGAAACATAATCAGTTTTCTATCGCTGTGGAATTTTGAAAAACTGTAATGTTCTATTTTCAATGTCTATTTATAATAATAAAGATTTTTAATCTGTTCACCAAAGATTACTTTCAAATTCGATAATTTGACAGTGTTCTGGTACAAATACGTGGTTATTTTCAAGTTTTTATGTGTAATTGTAATGTCTAAGTGTTGTGTGTCTAATTTTTATTGGTACCTTAAGCCAATTTCATCCAATAGAATAATTAATTTTGATTTGAACCAACCCCAATCGTTCAAAGTCAATGCTGTATACGGTTTAATTGATCGAGCCGTTCCTTTATCTAAAAAATCCTTCCTTTCACATTTGTTGCTTATATTTACATTTAGAAGTACATACATGTTCGACACTTACCTAATTCGTTTAAGGTAACCAACAGTCTGTAACGATCGTCTTAACAATATAGACGTGAGTATCTATTATTAATATTTATAAACAGTGGCCCTACAATGTAATTTACAAAAATTGTTGTGTTTTTTGTTTTTGTTTTCTTTGTTAATAAAGTAAGCCTGATGAGGTTGGCGTTAAGACCAACGAAACGTTGGTCAAACTAACACCTGATTTTTTGGAGTTTTCATTCGTACTCCCAAAATTAGCTCTTACTGATTGTGTGCTTAGGCACTGACCCTCAAGTTACTATCTGAATTTCCACAATATCTTATTTCTCATTTTAGACATTAATTTCATTTTAGGAGTTCCAGCTAATTTGAGTAAATATAATTTTCGTAAAAATTGTAGCTGCTTTCTTGATTTTTGAAGGTTAGTACGTTAATTCTTTTTTCCAAACTGCAAACGATTGTATCATAATAAACATCACTATAATACCGTACATATTTAACAGTTGTCTTCTGTAATGTAACTGATAACTTATTGCGTAAGTTTACTAAAATCACTTTTTATTTATAAAGTCATCAGAGCTCAAAAACTGGCTGAATTTGGACAGTTTCCTTTTTACGTGTTTGTCTACATACATAACGGCATCAACTTTGAATTTTCCTGTGACAGTGTACTTGTTGCGGACTCTTATGCCATTGCAGCAGCTCATTGTTTATACTACCATGATGGACAGTCTAATTCTCACCAATCGATTACTCTACTAATATTTACTGGTAGTACTTCACTCGATCAGACAAACGCCTAGATGTTTTTTGTCAAAACCTACTTTATTCATCCTAGTTATGATAAAAAGTAAAAAATTTATTATCAGTCAGGAGCGTGATTATAGTTTATTTAAATGGAAATTTAAAATCATAAAACTTTTTTAGTACTGGTGAAAATTACGTTGCTGTCATACAATTAAAACAAAGAGTTAGACACACTGAATTTGTTAGTGTTGTGAATCTTCCTGAATTAAACGAAATTTTTAATACTAGTTGGACTTTAACGTTGGTTGGTCTTCGATACATTGCTGACATCAATCGCGAAGGATTAGTATTTTGTCAAGTTAAAGTAATTAATAGAAAATCGTGTGATATATATGGATATTTATTTTGTCTTGCAGATGTAAGTTACTAAATAAGTATTTACAGTACTTTTATTTTGTTAAATATNACTAATTAGGTTTGTAAATGAATATTTAAAATTTTTTCCTAAATCAATAACAGTTATATTGTCCTCAATATTTTTAGATCCTACTGTTTTAGTTGGTTCTGGTCATCCATAATTTTTACATGAATTCCCTTTAAATTTGAAGATTGCATTTAAATGTAATAAAGCATTAATATGTTTATAGTTTTTTAAGTCTTCAATTAAAATTTGTTGGAGTAATTCACAAATAGACTTACCAAAAACGCCTTCAGATATTAAAAACCACGCCAAAAACTTTTTCAATTTAAACGAAGCCAATTGTGTTGTTTCGGAGTTTTTCATTGTTTTAAACATATACTTTTCTTGAAAAATTTTTTTTCGTTTATTTTCGATATGTACTGATGAATCAAATATAGAATAACTACGTTCACACCAACAGAACTCTTGCATTCGCCATGCGACTCCCATGAGGCTGGAATAGTGGCCATCTACATACTCTGATATTTCATGAAAGATTTCTATATCTTTGTAGTAATAAATAATGTATTATTGAGATGCAATGTTACAATAATATGAAAATAAGGTATCCTCTTTTTCGAAATTCAACGGTTTGAACGTAAGCAATAACTTTTCTGAAAATGTTGCGTTCAGTTATATCGTCTAAAATTAATTTATATTTTGCATGAAATAATCAAACAGTTATATTCGGTATTTATTTAAGGCACTACGCATTATGTGAACTATTAATCCTTGATAACATTTAATCCTTAGAATTTCTTGGTAATTGCACAAAAATTAATTCCATTGCTTTCTAGTATAATATATGCATGAAAAAAATTGTTGCGTTAACCTATCAGTATAGATTATGAGACTAAAAAGTTTACTATTTGGTTGATAAGAAGTTCAATATAAGTAATAGTGAAGCAAAGTAAGATTTTCTGATTTTTTTTAGAGTTTTCTTTTCTATCGTGTATACTTCATCCTACATTTCCTACTGGAAATAAAAAAAGGATATACCATTGGATCGACATGTTGTATTCAGCATACTGAATATCGAATGCAGCATGTTGCATGATTAATTAATCATAAATCCTATAGAGGGGTTAATACATCATATGATAATATTTATATAAATTTTCCCGTAGAAATATTAAACTATATTGTTAAAGGCTTGCCACATTATAAACATAAATTTAAAATAGGTACAACAGTAGCGTTCATTCGAAATCTTTGTACATCAGACGGCGTATGTTACGCTACACGATTGTGAATTACTAAATTGGTGAAGTATAACGTAGAAGGTGAAATCGTTAAGGAAGAAAAATTTGGTAATAAAGTTATTATTCCAAAAATTATAATAAATACCAAAAATAATTCATCATAAACTTTCATTTTATACAGAAAACAATCCCTATTAGTTAAAGGATTTGCTATGACTGTAAACAAGTCTCAAAGTCAAAGTTTTGATAATGTGGGATGGTTCTTGAAAAAACCTTTGTTTCCTTATGGTCAATTGTACGTGGCTTTATCAAGTTTGGAAAATGATTCTTTATTTCAAGTTTTCATGTATCTAATAATAACAACATAATTTGAATATTCTTATATGCATAGACAAAATTTATTACTTAACCGTACATCCTACAAATGTATATTGTGTTTATCTATTAAACCAATTTTAACATAAATTCAAAACAGAATAGGAACAGACCTAAGTCTTCGTGATTTTAAACAGCTTTATAAGTTGTCTCATAAAATGAGTCATCTTAACGCAAAACATCCATGGTTTCTTTTAATAACAAAACAAATGCTATTTAAATTTATGTATGTTTTGGTTTTATTAACAATTATACGATATTATGTAATACATACACATAAAAACTAACATCTTACACAAAAATTCTTATAAATGCTAATAAAACAAGAACTAAGCGTACCAAGCACTGTATACTTACGAATAAATTAAAATACAATTGATATGAATTTGTTCGTAATCGTACTCTTCGTTGTATAAATTAAATAGTTAATAATTATTAGTATGTATAAAGTTCATCTACATGCTATCTAACTTGTGTAGAATGATAATTAAAAAAATATTAATTGTAAAAAAAATAACACAATATAATTCACACTGCTGCACATGCACCGTCGATACAGTTTAGTTTCATTGATTAGTTCCATCAGTATGGTCCAGTCCAGCACATCAGATATATACATTTAGTCGTTTTCTGTGTTTCTGCTAGTAGACAGACAAATTGGCAGATGTCGAGAACGCATACCTATACTACTGTTATAGGTATTTACAACCTATCCGTCGCTTTGGTGGTGTTCCATGGGATAATAAATAACTTTATGTAGCTACAACTGGATTTTTCGATTTGAACTTTGTTTCAATTTTGTTTACTATTTACAATAATCAACATAAATTTTATGTTTGGATGTTTCACATTACATTTTAAATTGCTGGTGGTGTATTTATTCCATTAAAATAAACAAGAATTGGATTTAAGTTGAAGAAAAGAACAAAAATTCAGGCACCAGAACCAGTTAGGGATGAAGACTTTTTTCTGTAAAATTATATTTATTTCGTATGATTTTCGTATGAAAAAAATGTGATTAACACCTAATGTATACTTATACTACTAGCAACTTATTCTAGGGCTTGTAAAATACATAATTTTTCTTCGATAACAGGCTGTTTTTGTCTTGTCCCTTGAACAATTTAATTAATGGTGTAAATGTTACATTTTCAAAATTTAGTTTAGCGTAATATTTTGTCCACGATGGTGTTTCTGAAGTTATTTAACGTATAGACTGTCAAAACATTCTGTGTAGATTTACATGTTTATTTTAAGCTAATAAAAATTAAATACCTGTATACGTTCTTGCACGTGTAGAATAGCAAAACTGGATTGAAACTTTGACTGCTGCTCTACTCATGGTGTTTTATCGTTGTTACTAGCCCGTCTCTCCCCTCCCATTTACTATTCGGTAATCTTACAAATGAATAGTAATGTAAGATTGGTTTTGATGGATGAAAAGGTATAACATCTATCAATATGTTTATTTTATTTAATAAAATTAGTTCTTTAGATATAGCGTTGATGTGTGCATCAGAGTTCTTGTAAATCGTATAATGAGTTTTAAATTTAATACAGTAATTATGTCCTAATTTGGTTTGGTCAATATCGTTTTTGCATTATGGACACAATTATCTTGTTGAATACAAGTTTTTCAAGTATTCCTGTAAGTTACTAATGGAATTATCCATAGTAATTTTTTTTATCCTTACAATTTTTACGTAATAAACAAACAAATTTAAAAGCTTTTAAAATTACTTTGACAAAAATAATTATTACCGTGTCTTCAAAGTTTGTTACTAAAATTTCTCTAGAATCTTTAAAGAGTTACTTATCAGTATGAAAAACTTTAAAATTGATTACAGCTTCTGGAAGCTTTACATCAATCATCTCGATAATGATACACTGCCAATTATGATAAATATGATGTATACAAAAGAGTCTAAGAAGTCACTGACTTACCTAATTTTAACATTTACTATAACGAATAGTATTGTTAACTTATTTTTGACTCTTGTGTTTAAATTAACTGTTTGGACAAATGTTTTGCACTATCATTTGGAAACTAAAACTCAAAAGTCTTTCTAAAGTTTTGAAAGAGTACAAAAATTAATTTTTAACATTTTAAGCTACGTCAAATGAAGTGGATAAATATTTAATAAAAAACATTGAATTTGTTAAAATAATGTTACACTGAGAGATTAGTAGAACGCCCTGTGTCCTCGCACGGTCAGGTAGAGTCCTTATGTAACGTACGCCTACCGACCCAGGCAGTGGGACAGCTGGCGAACCACTTCGAACGCTAGGCGGACCACCGTGGTACAGCAGCAGCACTATCTATACAGTACAGCAGTTGTCCTGGTATCGAGTGCATGGTCTGTTCTGTTTCGTGGTACAGTATATGTCCACGACACAAGCTATTTATACTATCTATTAGATAAGTTACTTATATCTTATAGATAATTATGTATACACGTATATGATACATAGCACATCAGTACTGGACATATCTATGTATACTCTTCACTGTATAGGTGTTACCTGTGCGTTACTCGGTCACGTATATCAATAAAAATGGTACTTAGTATATTGTAACACGTTGTGCACTATGATATTTTTAATAACTACGTTTTAATGAAGATCCTGAATAGTTCATATTTTTTGTAATAAATTTTTTAGTCTCAGAAATCGAAAACAAAAGCAAAAAAAAAGTTAAAAGAGTGTCGATTTAAAAAAAAAAGATTTTTAAAGTAACGAAAATTGAAAATGTTTTATATTATTTTTTAAAACTTTTGTACATATTAACCTTATGGTACAACAGTAGCGTTCATTCGAAATCTTTGTACATCAGACGGCGTATGTTACGCTACACGATTGTGAATTACTAAATTGGTGAAGTATAACGTAGAAGGTGAAATCGTTAAGGAAGAAAAATTTGGTAATAAAGTTATTATTCCAAAAATTATAATAANTTTCTATTTATTCAAACAAACTATTATAAAAAATAAGTTTTAATTTTTAATTTTTATAATATTTAGTTTATATAAAACTAGATTGTAAATTATTATAATGTATAAGTTACCAGCGTCATTTGCAATAACATAATAAGTGGCAAATAATAATACAGAATATGTTACTCCTCGAATAAATTGATCAACCTTAAAACATACCGTATTATTTTTAATCGTTTTAAAGCAACACGATTCATAAACGTGCATAGATACAAACGAATTCAACAATATACATATATACATCTATATACATATATACGTATGCGCACATGCACGTTACATACACATATGCGCGTCGAGTGTGCATTATAATATATTATACTCGACGCTCGGCACGCGAGCTTCTGTGGGTACATCTAATGTACTCGTCAATAGCACGTTAATAGCGCCATACTTGTGGTACATTGCTTGTCCTGCAAAAGTGGAGCGCCTGGCGTCCCACTCTGGGTCGTCTCTTGTCCCAACGTACGTGGTAGCTCAGCCGTGCCACCTAAAGGACAGAGGGCGTTCCACTAATCTCTCAGTATAGACGTAGCTATGAGTTGTGAAGTAGGCTCTAAGAATTCTGTCAAAGTCGAAACAAGTCTGGATATAAATCATGATGAGTCATCCTCATCCGTCATGGACCAACTTACAGATGATCTTATATCCGAAAGACCAAATGATAAAGTGATATATTACAACAGTTAAATTTAAAAAAATAGTCTTATGCAGAAACAAGATTATCATTCACCAAGCAAAAGAGGAATTTTCTTACACCCTTGTGAACAAATACCTTTACTTGTTCGGCCAAAAAAAAGACCATGAAAAAGAAAAATGATTCGAAATTGCAACTTAACAAGAGCTGTAAAAGTGAACAAAACTAGGCCAATAATTTTAACGTCAAGCTGCTTTGATAGTGTCATTGAAATTTTAACGACAGGTTGCTTTGCAGTATCCAAATTTCATCATTTTGTCATGAACTATTCTGAGCCGTTGGATAAATTGAAACAACTATATTTATTAACTCTTCAAAATTTTATACAGAACTTTAGTTCGACAAAACTTTACTCCAAACGTGCATCTTTACTCATACTCATACTTAAATCTGAACATTGAAAGTATTTTTGGTCGAATCCATTAAGTGAGTTATATAACAAAATAGATATTCCTACTGTTTTTTTAAACATTAAATGTGAACACTGTGAGCATTCGTTCTATAAGTATTTTACTTACATAAATTCAAGTATAGAAACTATTAAATCTAGTATTGTTATATCAATTGAAAATTTTTTGAAACCTGACTCTACATGTCAAGTATGCCAAAGCTTGACAATCATGCAACTTGAAATAGGTAAGATCTGTTGTATTTATTTAGAAGATATGTAATTTGGAACTAGAAAATGCTTTCTTCAACTGGATAAATTAACGGTGAGTTTTTCTGTTAATACCAAAGAATTTATACTCATAAGCTATATAAAATTTGAAGAACCAATTGGTCACAAAAGCTTGAGACAGTACATCCCATACTACCGCACCCTTTTTCGACAGTGGCTCGAAAGAAATAATTTTTAAAAAAAACCAGTCAAAGTAAAATCAGATTCTCGATTAAATATTGCCTTGATTTTTTATTTCAAGTACGAGAATGAAAAAACACAAGTAAGTGACGGTATGACTCAACAGTTGCATGTAAATTCAGTTGGAAGAGAAGGAGTCATTGAGGAGTTCTGTACAATCAGCAAGAGTCCAAGCATTTAAATACAACAAGAACACAACAATATATATGACCTGTCAAATATTAAAGAAATGTCTCTTATTAATGAAAATTTCAACAAGTCCATAAGCTGCAACAATTCATCAAATAGTAGTCACGACAGTTCTACTAAAAAAGTTTACGTTGATAGATAAAGCTCAGATGATAGTTTTACTCAATATACACCCTAGTATAATGGTCCTAAAAAAAATTCAATAATAAATGGAAATACATTACCACTGCTTTTTACTAAAAACAATGAAATATCATACAGTTAAATAAATAAATGCCCTATAGGTAGACTTTAGGTTATTAAATAATGCAAATTTTTTCAACGTTCTATGGGACGACGTCTTTAAAAACAATTTTTCACAAAAAGCGTAATACAAAGAAAGATATTAATTTTGCAAGCTGAAATATAAATCAACGAATCAGCGAATAGAAGACATAATGGTTAATTTAATTGAATCTCAAGATGATGTCACAAAATTATTTAAAAAATTTACAAAGGATAGATTTTGTGTAACAAAAGAATGGCACTGTAATAAAAAAAAATGTAAGTATCTACAAAAATGAATTATCCTCAAGGGACATGTTTGTGTTAATTGTTGTGATAGATTGGAATTTATAATTCAATTCGTAACTTACAGAAATACTTGAAAAAATTGTATTCAATGAGAGAAATGTGTCCCAAATGCAATATTGACCGAACCAAATAGGGACATTACTACTGTATTAAATTAGAAACTAATTATACGATTGACAAGAACTCTGATGCACACATCAATGCTATTAATAAGGAACTTTTTTTATTAAATAAAATAAACATATTGATAGATGTTATACCTTTTCATCCATCAAAACCCATCTTACATTACTATTTATTTATAAGATTACCGAATAGTAAATGGGAGGGGAGAGACGGGCTAGTAACAACGATAAAACACCATGAATAGAGCAGCAGTCAAAGTTTCAATCCAGTTTTGCTATTCTACACGTGCAAGAACGTATACAGGTGTTTAATTTTTATTAACTTCAAATAAACATGTAAATCTACACACAATGTTTTGACAGTCTATAAGTTGAATAACTTCAGAAACACCATCGTGGACAAAATATTACGCTAAACTAAATTTTGAAAATGTAACATTTACACCATTAATTAAATTGTTCAAGGGACAAGACAAGAACAGCCTGTTATCGAACAAAAATTATTTATTTTACAAGCCCTAGAATAAGTTGCTAGTAGTATAAGTACATTAGGTGTTTATCACATTTTTTTTCATACGAAGATCATACGTAATAAATATAATTTTACAGAAAAAAGTCTTGATTCCTATTTTGTTTACGAAAGTACAAAAATTTTGGTTAGCAAAACTTTAGAACTTCTGGTAGGTTTTAATGAACACATTAGCTATAATAAGCAAGATCATCTTCGCTTGATAACCTAGAGAATTTTTGCAACTCATACCCTTCTGTTTTATACGCTCATCAAAATAAGACATCAGTACCAAATGCCTTGTGATTAACACTTATGCGTGCACATGTGACTGTAGCGTACATTTAAAGGATATGGAATCGTCCTGATACTTTCATCCGTTCACTAATTGATAGTCAGAGCATTTATCATGCTTGTGTCTTTATGTTTGTTGACTGTTTAAATAAAATACATGACAAATGTATTTATTAGAATTCAAAGTGTAACGTTTAGGATATTACAATTAATTTATTATATTATCTTATATCAATTAATTTAATAAAAGTAAACAACTTACTTCAATGAAAAAAAAAAAAAAAAAACTGAACAGTCCATGGAAGTATGTAGCCCGATGATAAGGGCTGCTTTCTGGAGACATTTCAAGATACTTATGCACGCAGCTATATCCATACAAAAATTTTTCCATTAAAAGTGAACTATCATTTGCCTCTTACACTTGCTCCAGTATAAGCAAACAAGTACCTGTCAATGAATTTTTTCCAAATGACACTAAATGCTAAAATAAAAGGGAGAAAGAAATTTTTTATGTGTACTGAAATTTAAAATGATAAAAACGATAATTTCCTTTAAAGTGAAATGGTAGGCCTCACATCTTATTTACACCTGTGATTATCCAGAAATCTTGAATATCTCTATCTAGCTTTACTATACTAAAATACTATGATTATTAGAAAGTCTTTACTGCCAAAAACCTACATAGATTTTTGTCGATGGACTTCAAAGGAGCTCGTGTTATGTTCTAATCACCAAGAAATTTGGATTAGATTTACCCTACATTCTGTAAATGTCGAGGACTTTGATAAAAAGCATTAACAGACACAATATCTATCAACTAAGCATTAACAAGGAAGGCACTAGTTCACAGAAATCGAAACAGACTGGTTCTGGTGTCTGAATTTTTGTTCTTTTCTTTAACTTAAATCCAATTCTTGTTTATTTTAATGGAATAAATACACCACTGGCCATTTAAAATGTAATGTGAAACATCCAAACATAAAATTTATGTTGATTATTGTAAATAGTACTTCAAGGCTACTTAACTTGTTATTATATATTTTAAAGTGCCACTTTTCCCAAAATTGAAGCAAAGTTCAAATCAAAAAATCCAGTTGTAGCTACATAAAGTTATTTATTATCCCAAGGAACACCACCAAAGCGACAGATAGGTTGTAAATACCTATAACAGTAGTATAGGTATGCGTTCTCGACGTCTGTCAATCCGTCTGTCTACTAGCAGAAACACAGAAAACGAGTAAACCTATATACCAGATGTGCAGGACTGGACCCTGAGGTGAGGGTCTGGAGGGGGGGAGCTGTGGGGACTGTGGGGTTTTTGGAAAACGGCTATGTGTCAAAGTAAGGGAGAGAATGATGGGTTCTTAATTGGTTGTGTGGGGGGCAGTAGGTGAATAGGGGTATGTAACGGGGCTGTTGAAGGTTGGGTAAAATGCCTTACCAAGATAACTATATATCATCAAAGGATATACATATTTATATTTTTTTTTTCGCCCCCCTACACGCTATACGTCCTACACGCTATACGTACCAACTCCCCGAGAATATTTAAAACTTAAAAATTTAATAACTACGTATAACAATAATAAAGATAATATAGCTCTTTAAAATATTGAACAAATTTCAAAATCAGAAGTTTAATTATGTCAATGCTTTCGCCCCCCTACACGCTATACGTCCTACACGCTATACGTACCAACTCCCCGAGAATATTTAAAACTTAAAAATTTAATAACTACGTATAACAATATTATTTGCGAAAAAAAAATTAAATTTTTTTTATAGATGGTCTTGAAGGGTCGGGAAAAACTCATTGATAGAAGATGTTAATTTATTTTTAAATTCTTAAAATTAATAAAATTTTGTCGGTGGCATGGACTGGCATACCATTAATTTTGCTTCCAAAGAGAAGGACAAGTCATAAAACTTTTAAACTTTCTTCAGATCTCAATAATGTAAAAATGCTTTTTCAGAATTTTAGTCTGATAAAAAAAAATTAGGAGAAGTTGACCTAGTTATTTGGGATGAGGCTTCAATTATTTCCAAAAAAACATTAAAAATAGTAGGCAGATTGTTAAAAGATTTAAGTAATACTGAAAAATATTTTGGAAATAAATTACATATCTTAGGAGGTCATTTTCGTCAGATACTTCCAGTGATAAAAAAACGGTAATAGAAAAATTACAATTGATCAGACTATTGAATCTTTATTTTGATGAAACTCATTCTAAATTTTAAGACAAGAAATCAATTTTCGTTCTAACGATAAAGAATTCTTAAAATTATCATTGGAAATTGAGATAGGGGAAATGAAAACTTTTGACATTTGACATTCCTAAAAATTGGATATCAAATAATGTATCTTCCTAAACATTTTCTACTATCTATAATTGTTCGACAAATAGTGTTATACAAAGATTACATAACGAGTACACCGGTTATTTAAATAATTAAATACTTAAAAAATTAACTGAAGAAATTAAACCTACTATAGTATTGATAACGGAACTTATAAAGGAGTTGATAAATCGGACGATAATATGTACTTAAGCTTTTCGTTGAATATTTAGAACAATATTTATGAAGGATCACCACCTCATGAACTACATCTAAAAATTTTAGAATGGGGATGCTACTTAGAAATTTAAGTATATCAGACAGACGGTGTAATGGAACACGATCTCTGAGAACTAGCTTTTTGTGATTCTAGAACAAAATTTTGTGCTTTAAAGTGATAAACATGAAGTATGTGACATGGGATGTCACAACCACAATGAGGATAGTAATAATAATAGTCATAAAAATAACAATAATAATAACAAAAGTAATAGACAAAATAATTACTATGTTAAAAAAAGTGTGAGGAATAATAATAACATAAATAACTCTTACAGTAAAAAAAAAAAATAGAAGCTGTAATAAAAATAATAATTGTAATGTTAATTTTATAATTGTCATTATTAGGAGAATATTAATAATTAATATAATGCGAATAATGATAGTTACTATGATAATGATAACAATGATAGTTTGAAGAGCATCCCTTTTAATGTGATTTTTTCACGCCATAACGATCAACCCAAACAAACGTAAAATAAGCTACTAACAGCAGAGTGTGACGCCTTCTTACCAAAAATAGTATTTTTTATGTCCCAGTTAATTAAAATGTCGTCTGAAAAGGTATTAGTTTAAAGACTTCTTATATTATCAAGAAAAGTGTTTTGCTGAAACATAAAAGAATTTAGATAATAAACATCTGAATGAATCTTTACTTTTTGCGTATGCATTTACGTCTTATTGATATTTTTGTAATGATAGCTCAGATACTTGATGATTGTGAAGGTCTTATAAAAGAGTTTTCTACTCATGTATGATTATGACCTATCTCGTACCGTACAAATACATTTTTTATGTTAATATTCTTTAGTTGCCTGGAAAAAAATGGGAAAACCAGTTAATCTAAGGGTTGACACACAAAGTGCGCCATGAAGCAGACCCATACTAATATATACATACACACAAGCACAAAAGTACACACACACACATACACACACATCATTATACATATAGGACTTCATTTGCTAAACGGAACAAAGGTCTGTCAAAAATTGTATAAGTCGTAAAAATTTTTAATGGACACAACTGTAGCTAAGTTACAAGGCTTTTTTTCTGTCCAGCTTTTTTCTTACATAGAAATGGCAAATCAATATGGCTATAGTTCCAAATAATTTTAAACTTCCAAAAATAAGTGTAAAAGCTTAATTATATGTGTTTTACACAATTGGCTACAAATATTTACTATCATTTGATCGAGCACATCACTTATTCTTTTTAACCTCAAAAAAAATTTGAAATTAAGTAGTTGAGCGTAGGGTTTTAAGATTTTGCAAGTCAAGAAACTCTGAATAACTTATTTTTAAGTATTTTTTCTATACTGGAATACAAATTGATACTTTTTTAAAATCTTACTAATATATAAAGCAAAAGCACTAAAACCGTTGTAATCGCTAACCGCGAAAACTACTGAACCGATTTTGTTGAAATTTTGCACACTGATTCATGATACTTCCTAGATGGTTTTAGTATTGTTTTTATCTTAAAAAGTTTAATAACAATAGCAATAAATGAGCTTAAGGTTTTGCAAAAATACGCCAGCTTTTCACTTTATTTCAGTAAAATCCGATAGGCGGCGTCGACATAAAATCGAAGATACCTGCAACATAATTGAATAAGTGTGGTTATAATAGGCTGGAATGTCTCCATAGTGCTGTAGTCGAGCTTCAGCAATTCAGTGAGCTGTATAAAGAATGCTGATGATAGTCTTGCAGCTGGGTATCCCGGTTACGGACGACACTCTTCTCTAAAGGGGAGGGGACCTAGATATCCATTTACCCTGAATCTCGACGAGTGCGATCAATAAAAAAAAATTAATTCCAACCGATGCCGTCTCTGCCACAATACTAGGAGACATATCTAGCCAGAGCACAATCTGCTCCAACTCATCAGAGTTGTGTGGTAGTTCCACCATCCTACCTAGTGCAGTTAGAGAATTTGTGGCTACAAATGTAAGCAAGGAAAAACAGCTCTGAGGGGCATGGGCAGCCACAACGGCTACCATCTTGGTCGTCGCGTCCCCAACGCGCTTACCCACATGTTCCCGTCTAACGATGAGCGGTTGGTTATCCGGGGAACAACCCGAGACGAGATATTCTTTGGTCAGCGGCGTACCTCCCTCCATCACAGTCTCCGTACATCGAGACTCCCAGGGTAAGAATCAAGCAACCCGTAGCCAGCTCTTCATCATCAGGAACAATAATAAAGAATAGCCTGGGAGTTTCACCACTGGCGCTTTTTAGGGCCATTATAAGTATTTACGTTCCCTACTTAACCATCAATTTCATCGGTTCTTTTTAGAATCCACCTAAGTGTAAACTACCTTGCCAACAAATACATTTTTATTACCATTTCCGGAAGCGATTCGTCGACTAAAACACTATATTAACTAAAGACGGGCACTATTAAACCAAGTCAGCCATTCACTAGCAGACGTCACCTGCGGAGTTGTTCTTCGCAAGGCTGGAAAACCCGGTGACCGA
>NW_019379555.1:173887-197829 GCF_000648655.2 Copidosoma floridanum
CGAGCCAAGCGGGGCCCTCCCACCAAGTGCGCTGCGAGCGAAGGCCGGTCATGTCGGCACCTCTGGTCGCGAGGTCGGCTGGATTTGACTGGGTCGGCACGTATCGCCAGACACTCGAAGGCAGCATTTCCTGGATTTGGGCGACATAGTTGTCGATCAGCACGTTGTTGGTTGGCCTGTCGGAACGCAGCCAGTGCAGAACGATCTGTGAGTCGCACCATGCGTGACAGCGGTCGACAGGTACGCGTAGCTCGTCGGCAGCGGCCCGCAGGAGCTTGGCGGCAATCAGTGCGGCGCGGAGCTCGAGGCGCGGAATCGTCATGCGCGCGGATGTCTCTGGCGCCGGCTTGAGCGAGCGAATCGGCGAGAGCTTCGTCCGAGCCAGAAGAATGTGGCAGAGCGCCGGCCCAGCCCCGGGCGCGAGGCGAGAGTAGATGACGGCTGCCATCGCGCGGCGACTGGCGTCCGAAAAGCCGTGCAGGTGAAGCTCGGAAGAAGGCCCAACTCCGATCCAGCGCGGTAAGGTGAAGGTGGAGATGGCCTGGAGCTCGGCGGTAAATTCCGCCCATCGGCGAGTCATTGAGATCGGCGCAGGCTCGTCCCAGCCCAGTCTGGCGCGCCAGAGATCCTGGAGCAAGAGCTTGGCATTCAACACGATCGGCGCGAGCCAGCCGCATGGGTCGAACAGACCCGCGAGCGCCGCGAGCATCGTCCGCTTTGTGCTCAGCGGCTGGAGTGGTGGAGGCGTCAACTGAAAGCAGTGCAACGGTGGATCCCACTTGACCCCGAGCTCGCTGACGAGGCCTTCAGCGCTGAGCTGCTCCCAGGTCGGACGTAAGCGGACGTCGTCAGGCAGATCGTCGAACAGCTCGCGGACATTGGCCACCCACTTCCGCAGGGGAAAGCCGCTGGCCTTTATGAGCCCACTCAGCTGGTCGTGGAGGCGCCAAGCCGCGGTGACGTCATTGGCCCCGGAGAGAAAGTCGTCGGCGTAGCGGTCACACAGGGCGGCTGACACAGCTTCGGGCCAGTTGTGGCCTTCGTCCTGGCATAGCTGTTGGAGGGTACGCAGCGACAGGTAAGGCGAACACGACTCGCCGTAAGTCATAGTGAGCAGCTGGTAGTGGGTTGGAGGCTGGCTGGGATCGGCAGCCCAGACGATCCGCTGCAGATCGACGTCACGGTAGTCGATCCAAATCTGCCGGAACATCATGCGGATGTCGCTGCAGAAGGCGATGCGGTGCTGCCGCCAGCGCATGAGCACCGATGGGAGCGCGACTTGGAGTCTGGGTCAAGCGTGGAGGACGTCATTCAATCTGTGGCCACTGGAAGTCGGGTTGGACGTGTTGAAGACTACTCAGAGCTTGCGCCCGCGATCAGCATGCTGCCAGATGCCATGATGATGGATGTAGTTGACAGGCCCAGCTGTAGCTACAAGCTCAGCGCTGGTGAGCGGGCGCATGTGGCCCATCGCGAGATAGTCAGCCATGAATCGACTATACTCCACAGCCATATCGGGGCTTCGCCGAAGCCGGCGTTGCAGGGCTGCCAAGGAGGCCTTGGCGCTCTGAAGACTGTCGCCAAGAAGAAGCGAACCGCTGCCCTTCAGCGGGAGGCGCACGATGTACCGTCCGTCCGCGGCGCGTCGGTGGTCTGCGAAAGCACGCTCGCACTCGATGTCCTCATCTGAGCGGCGGTGAGCCTGAGGAAGATCCTCCATCTCCCAGAACCGCTGTAGCAGAGCGGTTAGCTCGTTGTGCCAAGGCGGAGCCACGTCGGATTGGGCGGCTGCACAGACGGCTGACGTACCTGGAGCGAGCCCGACGGCACGGCCTGCCAATACCCAGCCGAAGACTGTGCGCTGCCCGACGATTTCTCCTCGTTGAGTGTAGCCGGGTCGTAGCAGCAAGTGGTAGTAGTCGGCGCCGATGAGGAGGTCAACGCGTTGTGGCGTGCCAAACGAAGGATCGGCGAGGCCCTCGCAGTCAGCCCACTGCCGGATTGCCTCCGGGTGCAGCGGGGTGGAGGGGGATACCAGGCCGAGCCTGGGCAAACACAGCGCTGTCAGCGCGACCGGTGGTGCGGGCCCTGGAAGCTCGAGGCGGAGATGGGCCCGGACTCTGGACCGGACGGCGGACTCGCCACCGACGCCGGAGATGCTGGCTTCGATGGTTTCTAGTCGTGCGCCGACCAGGCGCGCGAGAGTCGCAGAGATGACGGTGACCTCGGAGCACGCATCGATCAGCGCTCGGGCCGGAACTCGACGACCAGGAGGACCACTCAGATGGACGAGGGCGGTCGGAAGCACGGCTAGTCACGCTTGAGGTGACGCGTCAGTCGAGTGCTCTCCCGATGAAGAGGTGGGCGGGTCCGTGCGGGGCTGCTTTGATGATGTAGAGCCGTCGGGCTGCCCCGAGCGGCGGCGACGGGCACCGTCGTGCAGTGAGCTGTGATGCTGCTCTCGGCAATATTGGCAAGCCGATCGGAAGGGGCAGTACTTCACAGCGTGCCAGGGTCGGAGGCAATTGAAGCACAGCCGTGCCTGGTAGACGAGCTTCCTCCGTGCGCGTACATCAAGCCCCTGGAACTGTGCACAACGCCCGGGATAATGGCCCTCGTGGCACGCCGGGCACGATGGCGTATCGTTGCTCGTGGCGAGGGCGTGGTAATTGCGTCCTGATGTCGAGGAGTTTGAGCGTGAGGCTATCCCGCTGAAGGGACGTGCGAGCTGCGAGGCTTCGACAGAGCTGGCGGCGCGGCAACGGCGCCGAAGAAAGTTGGTCAAGGTGGCGAATGTGGCGACGTCAACCTCGGAGCCAGAAACGGTACTCTCCAACCGTTGGAGCTCCTCCTCCCATGCACGCCTCGTCGCTGGATCCATGCCAGTCATTCCACACGAGACAAACCAATCGTCCCAGCCGGCTACGGGACGACATAAGGCGCGAAGCTGGTCGCGATGTTTTTCCAGGGTGTCCAAGAGGCTCTGCAACCCGCGGGCGGACTCGTCTCTGGGTGGCTTGATGTTCCGCAGGGCTGTGACATGGTCGTGGACGAGAAGGCGGCTGTGCTCGTAGCGCGCTTCAAGCAGAGCCCATGCCGTAGAGTAATTGGCCTCGGCTACCTGGACCGTATCGAGGGCCGTCTTAGCGTCTCCCTGAGCGAGCGACTTCAAATAGAACAGGCGCTCGACGTTGGTGAGTTGGCAGTCCTCGTGGATCAGCGCTCGGAAGAGATCACGGAAGCTCTCCCAGTCTTCTCGTCTCCCGGAGAAGTTCGGAATGCTGATTCTCGGCAAGCGAGGCCCACGGCCCGAAGCCGGGTTCCCTGGGCCCGGGAATGGCCCGGGAGGGACAGGTGCCGGCGCCAGGGAGTCTCTCGCGTCGAAGAGGCAAGACCGTGCGTCGAGGTAGTGCGCTTCCACGTCAGTGTACAGCTGGACCACCCGAGACGCCTTTTCCGGTGGCGGAGCTTCGATGAGCTTGAGATGGTTGGCTTGAAAATCGCCCCAATATCCGCCGAGCAACTCCAACCTCGCTTCTACCATGCCCGAGCTCCAGCGGGCTGGCTCCATCTCATGAATGGTGCGGGCCAGGCGGCCAACAACCTCGGCGAGAGCCGTCTGAGCACCGAACAGCGCGGTCCAGCCTTCGTCCATTCTGAAACATTAGTATTCGACGCTTGAGCGGAATATGCCACCGAGCCACAGCTGGCGGTGTTAGGGGGGTCGACAATTCGAGTCGAATCGGCAGGCGACGCGCTTGAGCGGACAAGATGGCCGCCACGGCCGACAAGGAGGCCGTCGGCGGATCATTGCAACAATGGCGGCTTGATGAAGCCGGGCCACGTCTATACCACTCGTTAACTTTGGCCGTCAGCGACACAGCCTGCTTGCCGCCGTGGCTGGGCCAAATGACTGGACCGCGAGCTCTGTCAGCCGCGGCAGTCCCTCACAACATTTCACGCGTGCAGGGCGACACGGCTTCAACATTGCCGTGGCCGAACGACTGGTGCCGGGCCGCGGGCACTATGGCGACCGCGGCGGCCATGTTCGCGCTTTGTTTGTCACTTATACTTACATTGCTTCAAATAATGTGGAACCACCGGCTGTCCTCTGGGCTGCTGGTCGCTGGTTATCTCCGCGGAATCCGGCTCTCAAAGGACCAATGTTTGGTAAAACACTTTATTTGATATTGTACAAGCGGGTTGATTACAGCGTGAGAGGCGTCGTGAGTGTGAGCGGGACAAGCGTCTGGTCGTCTCGGAGAGCAGTGCTCAAGTGCCCGAACGCAGAGGCGGCTCCCGGCAAGGCGGAAGCCCGTGAGCATAGCGGAAGTGCACGCAGCGCCTCGCTCGGCTGTCGCGCTCGGGCGCGAAACCAAACACTTGTGTCAAGGCTTAAAAAGTTTACGTTTACTCTGACCTATGTCACAAAGGTCAAAATCTCCAAAATTAATTTTATAGACCATTTAAGGCCTTTTTCTTCACTCAGCAAAATCCGTACCCAGCCTAACAATGTCTGTAAATTTGTTCAACGTTGTATTTATCAGTTTTAAACTGAATTGAAAGCAAATAGCCTTGATACTCATTTTTAAGTTAAAAAAAAGGAAGAATAATAAAAGTTACTATAATGTGATCAACCTCAAAATGTTTAGACTTATTTATGTGGTTCATTAAAGATTCCCAACTAAATCTTGGGGCTGGTAACATGTGAACACGGAATGATGCAATAAGAACAATTTTATCTGAAGACTATGCAGATGGCTCAGTCCAGCTATTAAATGGTGGTCGATAAAAAAAGAAAAAAAGCATATATATAATAATAATAATAATCTTCTCGGCCTGTCTCAAGTTCTTACTTCTAAATTTACCATTGGCTATGTTAAAAATTGTTATAACTTACTTTAACGCTATGGCTCACTCCTAAGAGATGAGATTGTATAAAAAAAATTTGAAATTTACTTAGAGCTAAAGGTTTTTGTATTAGATAAAAAATCAAACGTACCATACAGAACTAGTAATAAGAATTTTAGGCAAGTGCAAAGAGTGATTGTATTTCATCACAGTAAGCCGATGTAATCCATAACAGCTATTGTTAATTTTTACTGTTTATTTGTATAATTGTTTTTTCTAATTAAAATACGAGATTTAAGAACAGTATCTGCAGACAAAGAAGAACTGCAACCACTTCTTAGTTTGCCAAAGCACTATTTGTAGGTTTTTTTCATTAATAAAAAAATAGCAGGAATCGATTGGAAAGTTTCTTTTATCAGTTTATCAACTTTAGGAGCCTTCACCTTTATATTGTTCAGAGCATTTAGTACATCGGCCGGAGTTTTTACTTTACCAACTTTTCTTTTGTGAGAAATTATGGGAAATAACTAATTATCTAGCTGTTAAAATGCAAAATATTGAGAAGAGCCCCCAAGCTGACACCTTAAGGAATCAGTCGAGCCCAAATTCAATACAATTTATTGCAAATTGAGAGAGAAAAGCTACATTTTGTACTCATAGATGAGTGTGTCAGTGTGAATAATCTGAAATGTAACTTTTTTCAAAAAATTGTGCATTAAACTTTCTGAAATTCTTACAAAGCCTTGAAAATAAAAAGAAAAATCCCAGTCCCCTTATGGTTTTAAAAATTATGAAGTTCAAATTATAAATTTACCTTACATATACAGATTTATAGGTTATGTAATGCCGTTTATGATACATTTCAATTTTTTAATCTCAATATTAAAAAAACTACGATAACAGCAGTGTTTACCTTATCATGTCACAGGCCCAATTTCAATTTTAGATAATTCAATGCATAACTTTTTTTTAAAAGTTTTATTTCAGATTATGCACACTAACACACTCGTTTATAATCAGGAAATGTAACTTTTCTCTCTTGATTAGCAACAGATTGCATTAAATTTGGGCTCCATCAATCCCATAAAGTGGGGGTCTTCTCTTTATTCTAGATTTAAACAGCTAATCAATCAGTTATGAACCATAATTTCTCACAATAGAGAGGTTGGCAAAGTAGAAACTCTGGCCGATATACTGAATGCGCTTGAGAACTTTCCAACTGTTTTCTTCTTAAACTTTTTTTTTGTGGAATTTATAAAGCCTTTATCTTGCTGTCTCTTACTCTCACTTATCAACAAGCCTCCTAAGTTTTACAGTGTAGGTCAATGGACGCAAGGAAGTTGAACAACCTCAAGAAAACTATCCGTACGAACATCAAGTTCCACTCTCAAGAGTCAGCCTTATCCTAGTCAAGTAGAATTGTTGTCTTACTTTACTTAAAATAATTTTGCAGTTATTTTGTAGCCTATTGCTATTCTATTTTTTATTCATATTATTGTGGACGAGAGCTCCTAGAGTGGATGAACTGACAATTTGTGAATTATCTAGGGTCTATAGCCTTATTTAGGTTCATAAAAATGGACTTCTGGTTTGGTTCACTGTATCGTTTGTAGATGTTCTTACCAATGGAATAGACAAATGGTTTTCTATAATTCTTATGAAGATGCTTAGGAATTTACTGTTTTATCTAAGAAATTCTATCATATTAATGGGGACTTTAAGCAGCATAGTTTTTTTAGGTAACTATACTTCTGTAAATGTTATTTTCTTGTATACTAATGATCATTTTGACTTAATACTGACAACTATGAGAAAAAAGTTAAGGGACGCCACTCAGATTTTTATAATCTGTACTAAGGAATTCACTAAAGGATTGAAGTTTAATATCAACTTCACCTATTTTATTTTTAATGAGAGAGCATATAATGGTGCCAAGGTACACCAATAGGTGGTTGCAGTTTCCCTTGGTTTTCGAAGATAAATCGTAAAGCTTTTGAGGGTAAGGTGTTTTTAGATGACACTTATCAGTTCTTTATTATAAACACTACATCAATGATTGTATTACAATTAATAAAAAAGACGCTCTTTTATGTACATCAGAAATTTTTGTAACAGTTGTAAGTAATTTATTTAGTAAATTTTTGAAGAAAAGGATAATCGATTTCTATCCTTCTTGAAAGTCCTTATAACTCGCTCTCCCTGAGACGTATGTTTCTTTAATTTACACAAACAACTTTTTCCTACTGGACAACCTTTTTGTTGCACAAAGATATTTCCTTTGTTTAAGTTTGTTATTAAGGACAAATATATATCAATTAACATGAAAGGATCATTGTTGTTTAAGTAAACAGGATTGATCATTAAAATACGATACATGTACCTCTCTGGCTCGAAAATATATATCTTTGCCACACATGAAAATATTTGTGCATCTTGGGCCACTATGCGTTATTTTAAAGTTAAAGGTATTTTAAGTTTTACAGTAAATGGTTTTCCAAGAATGAGAGTATATCGCATAAAACTCATTCATCCGATGGCGTGACCGTGCCTTAGAGAGAATGGCGTTGTTCACTATGTAACAGTATAATTGTACACAACAGTTACCTATATGTAGACTTTCAATAGGCACATAAGTAAAAGTTGTATACATAAGTATACTGTTACACGTTAACGACGCTATTTTCACTAAGGCACGATCACACCATCTGCAATGCGATATACCCTTATAAACACTAACTTCAGTTAAAACCGATATTTCTGTTGCAAGATCAGGTGAGATTTGTTGTAACGTTAAGTAAGAATTTTTTTCAACACTTAAATCAGCAGCAGAAAAAGCAGGTTTCTTCTCTTATTTTTCTCCTGATCTTATACATGTATATATATATATATATATATATATATATGTGTATATATACGTACATGTATGAATAAATATAGAGAGATGAAGAGAGAGAGAGAGAGATGATGATGATAATGAAAATAGATTTATTCATGCCAAGGATTAATAAACCGCATGGCAACATAAAAAAATACATAAAGGTTTACAAATATTATTATGTAGATCAAACATAAATACACACTATGACCGATCTTTGACGTAAATAACAAATTATTTGAATAATCTATAAGGCGCATTTTAATTAATACAATATAATTTGTATCCAATAAATATACTTGCAAATGTATGTATGTATATGTATATGTGCCTCAAACCCTGTCTTAATACTTATAATCAACTCTCAAAATTATCCATCATTCAACTTCAAACAAAAAATCAAAAAGTGCAACTTTAAAAGATTCGTAAGGGACCTTCAATCTTACAGAGTCAGGGATCTCTTTCCATAATTTCAAAGGACTTGAAACAAAAGATTGCGCATACGTGACTGTGCCTGCAAAAAAGATAAAAAGGCCAGCCGTGACATGCCTGGTAGATCGCCTCAGGCCCTCAGTCTGCGGAAGCAGATCTGCCAAGTATTCTCGTTTCCCTAAGGTAAGCAACCAATAAACCATACAACGCAGGAAGTATTTCCCCTAGGACCCAACAGTCAGCCAACTGAGCTGCCAATAAAGAGGCCTTATTTCGGCGTCGCAGCCAATCCCGAAAATTAATCTTACAACTATATTAAGCATTTTCTTTATCGACCACAACCAGCTTGCCCTAAACCAAAGCCTATGCAATGCACCGTGGACAACCGAACAAACCCGAGAAACCTGAGAGATCAAAGTAAGATCATCAGTAGAAATAAGACCCAAATTCTTAACCGATTTAACGAAGGGTACCACGGTATCATGAACAACTATTCGTGGCATATGTGATCGGTGAATCGTCCTCTGCAACTGAGGCATTGCCAACAATTATGCTTTAATCTAAAAAAAAATTAACGATAGTTTATAATTGTAAGAGAGAGATTTTTTATTTGAAAGCTATTTATTTATGCCAAGGGCATTACACCCGAATGGCAATTTTTGAAGTACAAAAATTTTATAATATTGATATTTTCTACAGTATTAAACAAAGGTTACAGAATTCTTACAGATTTTAATTTAATTTGAACGGCGACAATTTAACATAGCAATCTATACATATATATATATATTCGTTAATTTACATTAGATTGCACTTAATTTTAATTTCATTTACAGTACGCCCTGTACAGTAAGAGAGAGAGAGAGAAAGAGAAAGAGAGAAAACGAGAAAAAGAGAAACAAAGAAAGAGAGTAGACGAGAGAAAGAGAAACAAAGATAGAGAGAAAATGAGAGAAAGAAAGAGGGAGAGTGAAAGACAGTAGCAATAAAATGCCAGAGTGCGATGGAAAAAAATCGATGCTTTTCCAGGACTTCTTCACGGTTACAACTCACGTGCTTAGAGCATCGGTTACTATGCAGTAAGGCTATTAATTACATATGACTGCAACATATCGGTTCGTGCATTTCATCCTCGGCTATAATACATGCATTTGGAACAAGGTAGACTATGGATATAGGCTGTAGCTAATATGAGAACGTACCAACAGTTTCATGACTATAATCTGTGGTTACAGTCCATGTGAACGGAGCATAGATTGCATGGAAACGAAATCCTAAAGCTTTGATACCTTTAACGCTAGTGCCCTCTTCTCGTGGATTGTTTGCACATTTTCCATAAGAAGTATGCATTACTTTTTTCTCTGTGCAGTCGTTACTTAGTACGCACGCTTTCCTAGAGTCTCTCTTGGTATCATGAAAAGAGATTTCGTAATCTTAAGATGACCATACTTCTGTTTTTGAATATATCTATTTAAGTGTTAATAAGTGTGATTAAAGGAAAAACAGTATATTTACAATGGAACTAATGTGACTTATTTAATTCACTAAAACTATCTCGATTTATTGAATCTTCAACAATCTTGACAAACTATAAAGTAAATTAAATTCAGCTCATTTTAACGAATACAAAGCCAATTGGAAGCTTTAGCTTCTAACGCACTCGTGCTTTCTGAGGAAGACTACACAGAACAGACAGTTAGCTATAAAAAGCTTATGCAGACTCACCGTGCCATCCCTAATTATACAGATATCCAAATTAGCACTAAGCATATACTACATATCCCACACTTTCTCATGATCGATGCTACATTGAGGCAGCAGTAATAAAATACAGAAATAAGTGAAATAAACCAAGCTTTCACTTAGACTATATCTGTAAACACTCTTGTATGTATGAATAGGGAGCCAGGTTCTAGGCAAAAAAAATTTGCAGTTCTACTCTCTTGTTGAATTCTTACCATCCTGGAACTTACAAGGAACATATCTCAAGTTGTATACGTACATGGACATGTGATTAATTTTCACTGCTATATTCAATATTATGCATTCTAACTATTAAATTATATTTACTGTCATGCAGTCTTATAACTCAAACACGATCAAAATCTTTTGGGTGAGTTTTTTGATGCACTTTGAATGATAATAGCTTATTAAAAAAATTGTATCTTGTATAGAATTGTAAATGTCGTGTATTGCAAACAACGAAATACTTTTTTTAGCATCTTCCAAGCATTTTCCATTATGCAAATTTTATATATGTGCAATACATCCAAGGAATACGGAATATTAGTACGAGTTGTGTTAGCCAAGTTCAGTTAGCTGCCAACTGCTTCTTTGTACGGAAAATTTTTTCTTGCTTTTTTTGTCTAGATTCTTAGTATCTTTTGGTTCTTCTCTTTTTTTCTTTTGTCAATTAGATACTTGGTTAGTCACCATAAGGGTTCTTTGAGACTCAGAGTCCTGGAATACAAATATTTTCAGCATCTTGTCCATGTAAACCATTAGGATCAGAGTTATAATTCTTCATGTCTATTCTTTCATATCTTTTCTTACTATAGTACCCAAAACCATGCAAACTTCAGTAAAACCAGACGTTTCAAGTTTGTTTTGCAAATCTATCGGGCTTCCATTAAATTTTCTAATGCAGTTACTATAAATTATCTTATCATAAACATACAAGATTACAACAAAAAAATCTTTCTCTTTTTTTCTGTGTGTAAAGACGAAATTTGCTGGTGTATACGGGTTATCCTAGTTCCAGAGCTGCTTCACTTCGTTTCATTTTTTTCGGCTAACTTGATAAAGAGCCTTTTTTAGCTACCAACTTCATTTTTTGTTAATCTACCTTTGTACGATCGGGAATCTTAATGTGAATCTCCTATTGAATTGCACAATTAGAAAAGGCAGCCTTCACATCAATCAATAAAGTTTCCAAATCGTGGTCTTTATTGATTAAGATTACCGATCTTATCAAATCTAAGCCAGATTTTGGGATATACGTTTCCTGTAGTTCATACTCGTTTTTGTGTTTGAAGCCCCAAATCTTCAATCTTCCTCAAGACTTCATGTTTTGTTCGATATCTTTTTTTTAAGCAGATCGTCTCATGTTCTGTTCTGGAGTGGTAAATGAGCTCGAAAAAAATAACAGATTCAAAACAGCCTGCGTGCTTTCTCCGATTGGCTCAGTCGTTGCCGTGATCAGACGTATGAATACATATATTTAGCTACTGGTGCTGCTGCTACTGCTACTCTATTATTCGACGTTAGGCATACCAGCTCGGAAGTGGTCAAGTTTTACCGTATCAAAAATCTATAACAAACTTCATAATATTCAACAACGTATATTTCAAGTATGAAGCTGCGTGAGCCGTGTGTATAGTTTACATGTGTGTACAGGGAAGGGAGCATGAACAGTGCAGCCCAACGGTTCTGATTAAGTGTCTTAAATGCAACTAAAGCTCAGAACCAAACATTTTAATTTCATGTTTTATTTTTTTTTTAAGTAAAAATGTATACTAACATATTTGACACTTTATTGTTGGATATTTGACCCAGATTAATATGGGCCATTATACGAAATTCAGCAGCCTCAGACGTTTATTGAACATCACCGTTTAAAATTTTGCCTGAAACATATAGCATACATGCATTCAAAAACTATCTCCGTCAAATATTGCTTTCAAAGCAATAAATGGTTTCAGCCAATCCTACCACTCTTCTACCTTTCTATTATTCCTCATTGAAGTTAAGTTCTCAGTATTTATTTAATTCAAACACATTTAACAAAAACTATACATTTTGGATCGATAACCTTGCAGTTGTACTACATTCTTTACCATTACGGGTTTTCGAAAAGAAAGCATTACAAACCGGCTGTTATTAATGCACCATCTTTCAATCTACAAAATCGAATGCTTCAAAAAGGTAATTAGCGTTACAAGCTCTTAGTTTTTACTTTAAAACAATTAAATCAACGAATTTGCAAGCCTGATTAACCATCTTATTGAGATACACATATCAAGAAAAATTGCTGCGCTACCATTAACCTTTGTATGATACAAAAAACCCTGATTAAAACGCTAAAAATGAGTTGCTTGAATCTGTAAGAACATTTTTTGTTGAAATGTTAAGTTTATGAGATTTTGATTCTGCAACTTAAACACCACCGAACTCTGGGATACAACTTATTTTGGTTCTCTAAAGTGCCTGAGAATATTGCTGGTGTTGATATTTTAGAAATGTTATGTTGTGAAAAAAACTAAAACTACTGTATTTTGCTTCAAGGCGTTGTCAGAACTATAAGTTCTTGAATGAGGCACAAGCCAGTAAAGCTTGTATAGCCCCTTTTTTGAGTTTTAAACTAAAGTTATGGTTTTCGATAATCTAGATTATGTTTTGCTGTTGGCAAAAAGTATCACTTGCTTTTTTGCAAAAATTTTCAGATTAATTGATCTATTCATGACGTAGTAATCGACTGAAGCATTAAGTACATCATTTTTGGTAAAATCATAAATATATTTGCCTATGGTATATAGTTTATTATAAGAGGCATTTAACACAACTCCTACAGCCCCCCACAGCCCCACAGGCCTCCCACAAAATAAGGTAAAAATCTGTCATTTTCACCCTTATTCTAACATATCACGATTCTGGTCTAAATCAGAATCTCCAAACCCCCACAGAACACCGTAGACCTTCTTTAGATCTCACACAAGTTTCCATGCATTTTTCTGGACCCCCACCACTTCCCGCACCTATATATATGTACCTATATACATATACCTATATATATATATATACACGCAATTTTAATTTTTCAAACAACTATTTAACACGTAAAGGTAACTATTTTATATACAACTACAATTCTGATAAGATTAGATTTTTAGTACGCAATCTGAAAATTTGCGTGTTTCAAATTATTTTTTCTTGGTATGTTAACAAAATTTTAACAAAAACAAACCAATTTTGCTAAAAAAAATTTTAAAAATGATTTTATTAAGAAAAAATACTATAAGTAGTTATCCTGAATTAGAATTTTAACTTAAATGATTTCTAATAAAACTGTAACATAATAAAATGTTAACATGTCACGTTATATGCTTATACTTAATAGTGTTGTTATTTTTAAGGTGATTACTTCTAATTCGCTTATTTTCTTACGGTTAGAAAAAAGTCCTTCCTATGAATAAAAAAATTTTTTCCGTACAACATTTCATAATTTTGAATTATTCTTACATTCAGATAACGTAAATATTTCTTCTATAGTTTTGCATATTGCTAATGATATATATAGTTGTCCATGAGGAAATAAAGGCTTTTTCAAATGTTAATTGTCATTGCGAATGCTTCGATATTATACTAATGCAGAAGATCTGATGCTGCAGAATAAATGTTTCATCCAGCCCCCTTTACAGAGCCTGTTTTCAAAAGTATTTTACAAAAGTAGCATAGTCCTTCTAATCTGATAAGATACAATTTAATATTTTCTTTTGCTTACTTACTAATATAGTATATGCTTACTCAAGGGTTAGTACAATCAAAATAAATTCATTTGCTAACACATAATTATCAAATATTAGAAAAATGAGACTTATCTCATAATAGGGGCTTGGCACGCAAAAGGCAAAAGGGAGCGAAGCCCAACTAGTTTATTTATACGTATAATACTTGTGTAAGTGCGTTTGTGTCACTCACGTGCGTATGGTTTTGCATGTTATCTATGTGTGTATCTACACTTATTTTTGGTAAAATTTATAATTAATAAGGTCTTTTTGTCACGTTGATAAAGCAACATTGCTCTTGTCAGTAATCCAGAAGCCCCTAAAGCTTGTTTTTTTAACACTTATCTATAGTCAATCATGTTCGGTTTGCCACCATTAATCGTCACCGTTGGTCTATTACTTATCGCCTATTCCTGATTTTTGAGCATGAATCTCAGTTCTTAGACGACAGCGTCAAGTTATTACTAATGTTCTAGAGTGGCAATAGCTTCTTTATAGTTTGCAAGATCCTTATTTATTCCAGCAATTAAAGCACGTGCCATTTTTTTTAAGCTCTGCAGTTACGTTTTCAATATCATTCTTTTGTTAAGTCAATACTTCTGATTTGGCCATTGCAATGACACTCGTAACACTCACATCATTGATAAAAGTAGATTTCTCTACATTTTCTTGGGAGGTACACTATTTTTTCTTGGTGATTCTCACTTCCTTTTTACCATTTGTTCTCCCTCCATTTCTAATGGACTTTGTGACTATATTTACTGAGAAACCTTTTATTTCGTGTTATGTCTACCTTGTTGTTACTCTAATTCAACATTATGTGGTTTTTACAGGTATGCTAAAATACTAGTCAGTCATAATCAAACATCTTAGCTTTTATTAAATTTTACTTCGTCAGGTCTTAAGAATGTGAAGCCAGTAGTCATGTACTCAACTAGAACTATACCGATACTTTGTGGGCCAAACTTAGGTTTAGTATTTTTTTGGATCTTTATGACTGCCAAATATCTTAATTTGGATCACACCTATGTTTGTGTTAAGAGCAAACTGTTTTAAAGAAGCTATTTTTGTAGGGCTAAGCTCAATTTGTAGAGTATGTGACATAACAACACTAAGAGCCCCATCCTACAAACTTTTTGAGTCCAGAATCATACATGGAGGCTTGTCCCTTGTCTTTCTTCTGGTAAACTCTGTACTCTGATCAGAACAAATTAGCATACCTAAGCATCAAATCCTAAGAGATTCCACGCACTCTTTAAAACTTATCCAGGCAACGTCGTGCATCATCCTCAGATCTCACAAGATGTACAACTTAAACTGAAATAGTTGTGTGTATATTTTTTTTATTTATTTTTTTTCTTTATAGAAACATCACGCTTACTTTTAAAGTAAAAACTGCTGGAGTGCGAAAATTTTTGCCAATTAAAATTACAAAGCAGTTGGTTAACGCACCTTCCTGGCAAGAAGTAGGCCTAGGTTTAACTCTAGGCCAAAGCGGATAACTTTTTTTACTGCTTTGTAATTTTAATTGACAAATTTTTTCGCACTCCAGAGATTTTACTATAAAAATAAGTGTGACGTTTCTATAAAGTAAAAAAATATAGATAGCGCAATTTAGATGAAAGATGTCAACATATAATAATTTGACATAATTAGCCATAATACTTACCCATCGATTATTAACATCAATATCTATTATATTCATTTTGATAAGTAACGAAGCAGAGTTAAAAAAAAAGTCAAAGTACTAATTAAGTTAAGTATGGCATACCTTCTTGTAATAAATCTTCTTTTTTTATTAATTGGCTGACGATTAATATCCGGCTAAGATTCACATACTTGTAATACAAAAAACCACCAGCTCTAGCAGCTTCTTTTACTTTCGTTGCTTTTTGATATGGATAATGAAATCCAGAACTTATGTCATCAGGAGATGTATCCTCTGTTGCAAATATTGTCCTAATTTTTGTAGCCAATTGAGAAAACCATGCTGATTTTGTGCTATGAGTAAAAATTAAAACAATTTGAAAAAACGCAAAGTAAAAAAAAATATTACATATGCACTACTCAATACAAAACTGTAATAAACCTGTAAGATTGAGTAAAATCAAAATCGTAATGAATAACAAGATCTGATAATAATCGAGAATCAATCCGATTCTGTAACTTGAATGTAGCTAGAATGATTGATCCCTGAACAGTACTTTTGGGTAGTTCTGATAGTGTTTTTTTACTAACAGCTACAAATGAAGAAACAGAAATTATGATAATTGCTACTAAAAACATACTGACAGTAAAGTTCTTTGAAATACTATGATATCAACCATTCACAAAACTCAACCACGAAATTGATTTTGTTTTAATAATAATAACTAAATTGTGTATTTGTTATCGGACTATTTTAAGCACTCAACTGCCAGAGTAAATAAATTCTGACTATCAGCATAAGAAAACTGAAACTACCACCCGGTCAGAGATTAGTAGAGAGATTGCTGACTGTAATGCTACGGCACGAGTTCACTTTTGGCCACTGTTTCAAGTGCCAAGCGGTCGGACCAGGCGCACATATTTTTTTTTTAGTTGAGAAGCGTGGAGGGAATATACCGAGTGTGTGCCTACGGATTTGTGTGGAAATGGGCGTGTAGGCACATACTTCAAAGATTGACGCTGAGTGAGCGCTTGCCGAGTTGCATGAAAATGGGCATGTAGGCACACATTATGAAGACGCATGGAAGGGGTATGACGTATGACGATAAAGTGAGCCAGTAAGGAGGAGAGAAGTGCTTCTCCGCTTCTGACTGTTACTAAATATAAGTATATATGTATAATGCAGCTGAGTGGAGCAAATGTTTGCGATGAGCGAGACTATCAGTGTATTTTTATGCTATTATCGTATTCTAGTACACCGATACGCTTCAACCTGATATGATAAATAGGGATGCTGTTTTGCTTTTCAGATTTTTATGTTGACACGTCGTAATAACCATTAACTAAAGCCTAAGCTTTGGAGGTTCTCCATGAACATATGCCACTTCTAAACTACGGTAAGCATGTTGCATCAATAGCCAAGGCAGCTAATGCTCCCGTACCGAAGAGTATTACATTTTGGTCCTCGATTCAATTCCTGGCATTCTTTTTTTTTTTTTTTCTGCTTTTTAACAGATTTTTGTTGCATTATTATTTAACTTTTTTTTACATTCTTTCAATATTTATTAATATAATATGCCTCATGCTACTTTATGAAAGGTTAGTACAAAGACAATTTTACCTAGATATTTCCATTCAACAGTCATAAAATAATGAGCCATACCTTTAGTTTCCATGCAAATTATTTAAAGATCGTCACGTACCTTCTAGACTGATTCCTGCGTTAAGCCGGGCGACTGTCTTATGTCTTATAGCTCAACGGCCTACCGCCCGCGCCGCGCCGTGAGCTGCAATCACGCGTTGATGTGACAGTCTGCAGCTAACGTACTTTCTTATTGTTTTTGTTGTGCATACACACATCGACCGTTAGTACGACAAATACCGAGGTTAAACATTGTTCTGATTAAACATTTGTCTAATCTGTATTTCTCGTGTGTACACGTGTTGCATATGATACTTAGTGTGCGAACAAGTGCGTGACTGAATAAAGTGCAACAATATAAACAGAAGTTTTTTTGGTCGGAGCTTACATTAGAGAGTTTAGATTTGCTGTTGTAGCAGCTGCCTGTTGCAGGTTTTTGTACACGTGGTTAAAGTGATTGTGTAAAATGTTATAAGTGCAATGACAATATAAACAAAGTGGTTTTGGTAAGAATTTTCGCTTTGTCGTCATTGATAAGTTTGCTTTTGGCTATATTACGGTTGTGTGATAGCCGGGCTACGATATTTTTTCAGCGATTAAATAAAAATAACAACAAGACCTTACGACTTTTTTTAACACAGGGGCTGCACAAAATCGAAGCTTTCCGGTGAAAGGCTCTACAGATTTCCAGATGCCACATCACCTGGATTCAAAACACAGGTAAACGTTAATCTACTTATATTTAATTAATCGTTTGTTTAAGAACTCGGTCGTGTGGAATAAACGATAAATGCGTTTAATATCCGTGTTTTTTAATAACCTCAATCATTTTTTATTTGTTCGTTGACAACGTTTGACATTACCACTGCTATACATATACATGATTTCAATGCGAATGAGTTTGAGAAAACGTTTTTTTTTTTTTAAATTTTCATCGCCACTGTAAGCCTAATTTTTTCCGCTCCGGAAAATAAAAACAAGCTACAATTTTTTTGGACCTTCTAAGTTTTGCACAAGAGTACTTGTTTCAATGACTTCTTAATTGTATTTCAAAGAACAGGGGTAAGTACAAGGGACTTTTTATAGCTAAAAATATAGAGCTAAGACCCAACTAAAAATTATACATATTGCTTGTTATTGTATGAACAATAAATAAAATTCAAAATATCTGACTAAATGCGAAGGGACGGGTCATTTTACAACGATTTTACGCCAATCGCTTAAGGCGAAAACACCCATGTTCAGAGTTTTAGATTGTATAGCTAAAAATCTAGAACGAATACACAACTAAAAATTATGCATATATTCCAGTAAATAAGCCAAAAGGGTAAGAAAAATGGGAAAACACAACCGATTTGAATGGGACCTTTTGCATTGTGTTCCCAGAACCTTCAGTAATATTCCTTATCCTTAATCTATTCTTGGCAAATAAAAATTTAAGAAACTAAGGTAGTTTCAACCCTCTGTAGGCACCCAAAAAAGCGACGTGGTAAAAAATTTCGTAATCTTGTTATTCAACCGCAAAAATGGTCTCTCACGAGTTTCTTTTTTGGGTCACTGAACACAGTTGAGACGACAGTGTTAATCTCTGCGGTACCTGGTACCCAGGGTGGAGAGTATCAACGTCATTTCGTGGACTTTTATGGAAATTTGTAACGTAGACAGTTGAGACTTGTTACTTGGGGGTTTTCTGGGTTGCTGAGCACGAATATGAGGTGAAAGTAAAAAAATTTTTTGTCCCTGTATCTATTATAAAACAATTTTATGTTGAAAACTCTTATATTTTGGGGCAAAATCGGATAATTGATGTTTTGCCGCGAAAATGGTATCGAAGGATTTTTTTTTGGATTCTACGGAAAAATTTTTTAATCAAAAAAAAATTTTTGATGATTTAAAAAAAAAATGTTTAATTAAAAATTTAGATGTACATATTAATAATAGTTAAATTTATTTATTTTAAAAAATCACAATCCCAAAATTAAAAAATTTTGAAACATTCCAACAATATTAAAGGGCATTGAGTGCGTTGTCAAACTTTTCGAGCAAACTTATTGCTTATATAACTATCTGTAAAATGATTCGTTGAAATAAAAAGAAATCTTTGTTTGTTTCGAATTTATTATCTTGAATGCTAAACTAGAAAAGTAAATTTCGAGTAAACTTTTTGATAATAAATTGACAGCAGTTTAACACATTCTATTTGTTTTCTGTACGAAAATAACGCAAAATATTGTTTCCATACTTATGTAACAACAATCTTTTACGTTGGGCGGCATCTTCTTTACAATCTGCAGGGTTGTGGGCAAATCATTTTTCAAAGGATGATTTCGTACAAAATATCCCACGAAAAATTTGCTTGCGTGCCACCGCGGTTCCAATTAATTGGCAATCGGCAGAATCTCAGATTATTCTACGAATATCGGATTCCAGCGCAAACAAGTATCTACAAGAAAGCCAACATCAAAAAAAAACCAATCGAAGGGAACGGACGAGATCAACCAATGGAAATTGATGTTGGAGGACAACAAGAAGTCACAGGTAACAATTGCGTACCGGTTGAAACTATCACCGCAATAAGTATTGAAGCGCATTACAATGTTTTTGAAAACAATGAATCGTTTAGTGTAACGAAACATTTGAATGTTCATTTTACCCTTCTGGAAAAGATATATTCTTAAATATTGATGGAAGTGAATCAAACGAGATTTATTTAAATTATGAAATGGTGGATGTCAGTAAAAGTATGAATGATGATATGCCCAATTTAGTTATACTTAAAAAAAACTCTGCGTCTGAACAAAATAAAAATGACTTACAAAAAAAAGATGTTTTGAACCGAACATTTTGTTCAATCAAGTGTGAGCAGTATTCGTGATCTCTAGAGCGTTGGATTAAATTATTAGAAAAAAAAGTAAAGTCTTTGAAAAATTCTTGAAAAAATGTTAAAGATCAAAACTGCCGACCAAAACGGCGCGTATGTGTAGAAAAAGTAAAACAAGCTCTGGATGTAAACGATTTGATTAAAGACACAGATTTCATTGAATCACGGAAAAGTTTGATAGTAATGCAATTGAAGCCGAAAAATAGACAAAAGTTTACACTTGAAGAACAAAATTTTTGCAAAATCATGTACTAAAAATCATGTGCAAAATCATTCAGCTGCTGGTTACAACCAGTTGGTAGAATTAGGGATCAGGTTAGCTGGAGAATTCACTGTAAGAAGTTGGATAGCCCAATTAGATGTTATGCCTGGTTTAAATGAAAATGTTTTGAGTAAAATTGAGCAAAAGTTGAGTAAGCTACCAGTAAATGAACGGATGTGTGCATTAAAATTTGATGCGATGAGCATCAAAAGTATGGAAGAATAGTCTGCAAAATACGACGAGATTGAGGGTCTTAAAAATTTGGATGGTATTTTTAGAAATTCAAACGTTGCTAAACATGCCCTATTGTTTTGTTAAGACAGCAGAAATGCCAAAAATTCCGGGGGTCAACTTTTATGTTTCGGATTCAATGAAAATTGTGCTAGTGCTGAACAATTGCTAGTACTTTTGCGTGAAATATTGACAGCGTGATTCAAAATAGGAGCAATTGTTAAAATCATTGTTTGTGACCAAGGTCCAAATAAACAAACACTTTTTAATAAATTATTGAAAGTTAGCATTGATAAACTTTTTTTTGAACATTAGGGCAAGAATATTTTTGCTACTTTTGATTGGCCGCATCTTATCAAACATTTGTTATATTAGTTAAGAGCACGTAAATATATTTTCATACAAGACAAAGTTATAATGTCTTATAATGACTTGGTTAAAACTTATGAAATAGACAGTTCAAACGATACCTCGAATTTATTAGCATTTTCAAGTAACACTCATTTCAACCCAAATAACTTTGACTGTATGAAAGTGTGTTTAGCTTTTCAACTTTTAAGTAGACGAATGGCTGCAGCAATAAGAACTGCTGGCGAAGCTGCCAAGAAGGGCGATGTGAATGGATTGGTGTCTGATACGTGGGAAAAATCGGCTGACTTCGTGAAAAAAGTGGATGTTGTGATTGATGCCTGTAATTCTTATAGATTGCGCAATGTTGAACAGCAAAAGCGACCGCTGTCACGTCGTAACCCAAAGATTAAAAAATGTTTGATTAATTTTGTTGAATAGTCTAGACAAAAGAGGACACTCACAATTCGTGCAAGTTCACGCGGAAAACCCGAGCAAGTGAGTAGGCCGCCTTGTTTTATTGGTTTGTCCTTGACTACCAACTGCTTGTTGCAGCTGTTTGATGATATAAAAATAGAATTAAACGATCTGGACTTTGAATTAGCGATGGTCTTTGTAACCAAGATAGCTTAGAACATACTATTTCGAGATGCCGAGGAAGAGGTGGTCCTAATTTAAATCCAACTTGCCGTATGTATCGCCTTACTTTTAGGTATAAACTTTCTACTGATTTTATAGATACTCGTCAACAAGGTAACGTCAAAATTTTAGAAACTTATTCCTTGGTAAATTTGAATCAGAATGACTTAGGTAATAAAACTGTGGATTCATTGGCAGCTGTTGCAAATAATTTACGTGATGAATTAGAAGTAGTAGAAATGCGAGAAATGGAAGAACTTTTGCAAGCAGCTAAAATGATGGAAACATTTTTGCCTATTGTTTTGAAAGGAATAGTAGACTTTTACTGAATTTCCATACCCGGTCTTATTTGGTAATTGAACAGAGATTGTTACATGTAAGTAACAATTTTGTGTAAAAATACCCCTGCACTCAGGTCTTAGACCTGTGCCATTGTTTTATACTTTTTCTAAATAGCTAATTTTTTACGTTTGGCAAGCGGTCATATCTAACATGTTTTTTACCACCACATCAAAGTCCATATAAGTTATTAGTCAATCTCAAATGTACTTATAAGTTATTTTCTCATCCATGATCTGGATTAATTGTGCATGTTAGACTATCAAACAATGGCTTTTATGTATACCCAATATAAAGATCTTCTTTAATTTTAAATCAAATATTTCAATCGTTTTAGTACGTAACAATGCTGTGCCACTATCAGCAAAATGTCGATAGGAAAACAAGTTATTGGCAAGCATCTAAGCACAAATAATCTTATCTCACTTAATCTTTTTTTTATTGTTACTACGTTACATACATTTTTCTTCAATTCGTTTCAAAATCAAAAGGTATTGCTGTTAACACATTTAACAAGTCCTCCACCGTGATATTAAAGGTTGTAAATTTTAAATAGTATTCATAGAGAAGCAGCCATGTCTACTGCGAACTTCATGATTTGTATACCACTACTGTTAAACAAATCTGCCTTCGTGTACTTAGAAAGCATAGGTTAGGGACAAAGAATATTTAAGCCAGATATACTTTTAAAATGAATGTTTGTATTATCATTTTAATCCAGCTTAGAATTCCTATTATAATTATTTTTCATTGTTGTATTATTCCTGCACACTTTAAATAATGTGCTCCTCGATTTTATGTACGAACAGAATGCATGTGTAGGACTTTTTTAAGCTTGGTCCCTTCTTTGGACAGTTCCTTGGAGCACGATATCCATTGTTTATTTTAAAACACAGCATACTAATAGTGGCTGTGCTGGTAGCAGTAGAATCGCCTACTTCAATATAGCTCGTTGTGGTACCGATCACTGATCTTGTAAGTCATTTCTTTGGCTATCATAATAAACCTAATTAAATAAGGCATGTAACCTATTGAATTTGCATTTGCTTTAATGTCACTTCTTTTACTTTTATAGTCTTTTAAACCACTACAGTATTAATGACATGACACTTTGTTCTGAAATTTTAGGGACAAACTTTTTTAATATGAGATATTATGTCTGTTTTTTATCTTTATCCATATTTTCTTGTAGGAAATTTTCAGAAGCTTGTTTAATTTATCAAATTAAATCAGTTTTAGTAGTCCTTATTATTTTTGCTAACAACCTCAATTTTTAAACTATCAGAAATAAGGCACATTGAGTATGACTTTCAACTGTTATTAGTAAAACTATCAGTCAGATCTATCAGTGATTTCTGCTTTCTACGAGCAGGTGTGATAGTAAACAGTAAACAATTGAATTACGTCTACTGCAAGATTTTTGGTTAAATCGCACACTATATACTCTGTAAACTTGTCACCAGTCATAAATATTGACAAAAAATCTTGCTGAAGTTATTATGATAGAACTTTCACATTTTTCTTTGTTTCACATTTTCCTAAAAAAATAGTCCATGTCATTTAAATCTTCTATCCAGGCAGAATAAGTCGAAAGGAGCTCCAGGTTGGACGTTAGACAGAAAAGCAGAGAAAAGCGTGAGTACTTTTCCCATAGTCCTCAGTGGTGACCTTCGTGGACGAGGGTGAAGAGCGATTAAGGGCGTAAGTCCTTCTACAGTCATACGATTTGAATCGGCAGACCGTGGCTCGACATTGCGGGGGTATTTGGAGTGATTTACCTAATGTATGAGTGCTTCGTTATTTCTTGCGTGTCTCTGAAGTAAGGATTCCTGTTGCTTTTTCGCTCGGCCTCATAGAGTCTCTCTGTTTTTCTTTTTTTTTTTAGAACGAAGTTCTTTACGTCGCGTACTCGGGGGGCTGAAATTTTAAAACCGACAGATTTTTTTTTTTTAAACGGAAGTGGTTTACTCGAAGTCTCTTTCTCTCAAGTTTCCTCCTTTACCCCTTACCCCTCACCTACTGTTTTCTACACACTTCTCCTACCCCCAATATATATGTACATCTGCCAACCGTGCCGTGTTACTCGTCTGCACACCTTTGCCCACCAATCCTCCTCACACTCCCAAGCAATTAGTTTGTAAACAAATTTTAATTTCATTTTCCCACAATATTTTTTATTTGACTTTGAATTTTTTTCTTTTACAATACTAAAAAAAATAAAAAAAAAAAAATAAACACACACTAGTCAACCTGGCGACCAACTCATCGAGGCCTCTACGAATTACCGCCCA
>NW_019379555.1:198633-218717 GCF_000648655.2 Copidosoma floridanum
ATTAAAAAAAAAAAAAAAAACAAATGCAAAAATTATAAAGGAAATTAAAACACGAACCAGGGGGTATTAATGGGTCAACGTTGTGCAAAAATACAGTACTCATGAAGTTTAACCATCGTCACTAAACTATTGTTTTTTTTTTTTTATTTGCTTTTTAAGTTTTTGTTTTAGTAAACAACACGAATTTAGTACTAACGTTTACAGAGCTTCGTTCTTCCTGTGGGTCTGGTGACCCCCTTGTGACCTGAGAAATTGTGTCCATACTCATCTCATGTTTATGGAACTTCGTTCTTACTGTGGGTTCCATGACCCATTAATACTCCCTGGTTCGTGTTTTAATTTACTTTATAATTTTTTTAATTGTTTTTTTTTTTTTTTTTAATTTCTTGTTTCATTTTTTTCTTTATTTCTTGTTTTATTTATTTTTTTTCATTTCTTTTTTTTGATCAGGGAATTGCTCACGCGTCCATGCTTCGATTACCTTTAGGAGATAGAAGCACTTGTTTTCCACGTGAACGTGATATATAATCATTTAATTTCAGAGGTGTGAGACCTCCTCTTGTTTAATATACCAAAGGGATTTTTATCGCCAAAGCGGCTTTACAAACCAGTGTGTTTTTCAGTTTGTTTATTCATTAAAATCAGTTTAATACGAGTTTTGACAACTTAAAGTTACCTGAGGTGCTGAGCAAGGTTTAATTCATATAAATATTGTTTCTGAGCATGTACTCCAGAAAGTTGCGAAGTGCCTTACTTAAGTTATTAAAAACGCATTGGTTTCATTAATTTTATTAAGAATGATCTAATAAGAAATTGCCGTGATTCCAGTGCGTATTCAGTTTTCTTTATGTTCTCAAAAAATAAACGCGTGTGCTCGAGTTTTTAAAAAACTATTTTTTTCGTTACGGGTCTATGATTGAAGCAGGAGTTATTCGGACTTAATCATTTTGTTATAAATTAATGAGAATTTTTTTAAGTTCAATATTAAATAGGATTCAATTAAATCCTAAATTTGTAAATGAGTATTAGAATAAAATCAGTCTCTTGAATTAAGCGAGTAACGTTGCACCAATTAAACAATTGTTTGGCTGGCAAGATACAATTATTGAAAGTCATTTGTTGTTGTTCATACAAGGATAAACAGCATGAGAATTATTTGTCTTTTAATTTGTATCTTCTTAATTTAATTTAACGCCTCAAGGCATAAATCGTATCTTTGTAATATGTTTATATTTTTGCACTTGTTATTAAACCTCGTTTCCGAGATCCTCTGTGCCACCCCGCCAACATAACCCACAAGCAATAAGTGTACACCAATCAAGAAAAACACCTTCCACTATATTAAAATCTTCGTTTGCATGCCCCACGTCAATTTGTAAGACTTCTGTCTTCTTCTTAAATGTATCTTTTGTACATAAATTTGTCTAAATTAGTTAATTAACAAATAATTTGGCCACTTCTTAGAATCTGCCATTTTGTAAGCCAGAATCCACCACAAGTGAGAATTTAAGCCATTTTTTGACTATTCTGAAGAATGGTAAATCAAATCTTACTACAATTCCAACAATTCAGTTGATTACCAAAAAATTTGGCCACTATCGAGAATATGCTATTGTGAATTAAGATAATGGGTCCCCAGATTCTTTATCAGCGATCCATAAATCCCCCATTTTCCAAATCTGGTAGAAATCCGTGGATTTCAGATAATTTTTGCACCCGCGTTGCGTCCTCCATTTTGAATTTGTCTGATTGGACCCCAGATTCGTGATAAGCAATCTATAAAAACCCCATGTACCAAATTTGATACAAGTGGGTTAATTTTAGATAATTTAGGCCATCATCTTGGGTTCATAATCATGAACTGGGCTTATTGGACCTTGGATTTATAATCGGCGATTCATAAAATCCCTAGGTCCTAAGTTTGGTGCACATCAATCTATTTTTTCAACGTTTCTATGTACTGTGAGTAATTGGACTACTGAAATTTGTCATACATACACATACGTGGGGCATTACACGGTTACTGTTATAAAGAAAAAATTTTTTTTAACTTTACAAGAATGGCTACTTGGATAGAGCATTATGCACATACTTAACGGATTTAATTTTACTTAGAGATAACATTTCTAATTAAAATTATTTATTTTAATAGCAATGACACGATATATGCTTCTGATTTAACGAGCACTTTTTAAAAGTTGTTTTTTACAGACAATAAGAAAAAAAAATCAGAAATATACTTTTGTGTGTTATTCACATACAGCTGCTTACTCATTCTCGTTGAATTACAACACGTTCTTATCATTTACATTAGAAATTTAAAAATAGTGACAAATTTTTTCAACGAAATCTGGCAATTAATACAAGTTCTCGGACTTCCTACTGACGTTCTCTTTTTTCTATTCTGTTTGTTTCGAGATATATTTCATACAATAGAATTGGAGTATCAATTTTGTACTCAGTATAAGGCAATACTTTTTTTTAAATGCATCTCTGAATTCTATGTATGTCTGTATAAATAGACATTAATTTCATTCAGTGTCTAGATATAGTAGAAGATTTCACGTTTTTATTACAATTGTAGTCAGGTTTTTAGTAAGTTTAAAAAAGAAATAATTCTCGTGCGTTTAAATCGTAAATTTACTATTATACTTTATAAAATCTCACATTACAAGCTTCGTTCATCATAATCATCATCATCATCATCATCATCATTCTTATCATCACAATCATTATTGTTATCAGTATTATCGCTATAAGCATGAATTTTATCTCCACCCAATGCCTAATGCATCGTCGTTTCATCTCTACATTCATTATTCATCGACAAACTATCGATTCCTTCGCTCAGAGATAGATTTTCTCCTGTTGTAGTATTAGATTTTAATAATGATCGCATTTCTACTGTTAAGATCTGTTTTGTTCTCTGAGATTTAGCTTGAGACATAGAAAATAATGGATAGCAATGCATTATCAGCCTTTAAAAAATGTCAGTATTCGTTGCAGTCCTAACGACAAAGGACTTGTATGTTTGACAGTTGTATACTACAAAATAAAAAAATATTCAATAATTGAACGTTTATTGCATATTTTGTTGAGATCAATGATTTTACAAGAGATAAGCGTAAAAAAATGTTTGCACGTTTCATTTAAATTACTAAGCAGTTCTTACTCTACATAGGTGAATTCACAAAGAACAAAAACATTTACCCATACGTATAGGGCAAATCACGTTATTAACTACTTTACTACAAAACCTTAAGTTTTAAAAATCAGAGCTAGAAAGTGTTAATTTATTAATTTAACATTTTCAAAATAGCAAAATATAATTTTTTCTCCTTTCAAAAGTTTGATTAAGAATTATATTTTTTAGAAAAGTGATTTTAACTCTTCACAAATTTTAAAGTGATAGTTTAGAGATAACAATGAGACAATAAAAAGTGTCAGTTTCCAAATTTCCTATTTTCTAAAAATGGAATTGAAAAGTAAAAAATGTCTTTTTTTAAACTTCTTTTTAATGGAGTTTATCTTAGTACAACACACTTAAAAGTTGTATCTTCTAACTTTTACTTCTAAAGTAATGAAAAAAGATCATATCATTCTCATAAAAGAAGAAATTCTCAATTTAATGCTTAGAAATTTGTTAAAATGACATTTTGCTATTTTAAACAGTGTCAATCGATAAATCCACTTCATCTACCTCTGGTTTTTATACTTCAGGCTTCCGAGCGCTAAATAAGTTTTTTAACAAAATAAACGTTAAAAAGTGTGTTTCGAGTGCAGTGTGTACATTACGGTATTCGAAATATTGTATTTAAAGTATTGTATCTTAAGATTTCTATTTTAAAGTACAGTATTCGAATTACTGAATTACGAATATTTAAGTATTCGAACGTGCAACACTGTCCAAACCTGTTACACATACGTAAAAATATTCATACATACGTACATATCTATTTTATGCATAGGAAAAGAAAAATTCTTGATGATTCCTAAGACATATCGTAGTGGAGAAATAAAAAAAAGTTGAGTTGCACGAGAACAGAACCTAAAATTTGAGTATTCAGGATGTATCTTTAAAAAATTAAGAGTAAAAATTAAAAAAAAAACTACGCTGTGTTTGGTACAGATTACCAATAAAATGGGACAGATTTTCCATGGTTATATGTGCACAGAACCTCTGAATAAGAGAGAATTTGCATCACCTTTAGAAGGAAGCGAGATGGACTAAAAATAACAATTTTTCTTGACTTCCTCACATAAAACAAAACATTGTTGCAATTAAAAAAAAGCTGTTAAGTAATGAAGAAACGTTACTTCTATTTAAAGTTATTTCGATGTTTCTCTTTCGCATTAAGATGAATGACTGTCGGAAAAATTATAGCATGAGTAAAAAATTATTAAAAATAAGACACGTCAATTTTTATTATTTTTTTTCATTAAAACCTTGAAAACACTGTTACAAAACGCATAACCTATTGCAAGAAGATGAACCAAAAATAATAATGGAATTTTTAAAAGTTGAAACAGTCACTTTACGCAAATACAAAGGTGTTAGGAAAAAGATTTTTATTATCTCATTTATAGTCCATGCAGTATAGTGGATTTGCCATCAGTGGGTGTCATTTTGCGTATATACATGTAAATTTGAGCGTGTTATTTAAACTAAAAATTTCAGTAGAAATGAGTAATACATTGTATGATGTTAAAGAATCTCATCTCATTAGCTATGCCCATAAAGTTAGAAAAAAAGTTTTGTCCCAATACAGTTACCGTGTAATGCCTCATGTATGTGTATTTAAATATTTGCATCAATTTATAAAAAAGTATTAAGTTGTCGCTCAATTAGACATTTTGTGTTTTCAATGTTGAAGGCTATAGAAACAAAGTCAAAAAGGTTTTTGAAACTTGTCCGTGTTAAAAAACAATCACAACGTCTAAGTTCCTAATGGAAAAGGAAGAAACAAAAATTTATAAGACACTAAACAAAAATTATCCATTGATTAAATAGAAGAAATTGTAAGATATGTACTTTTGTCCGATTGTTTTCCGTATAATCTAGTAGACTATAGATTTTCAGAAATGTTATTTGCTGTCCGAATATTGAAGTGAAATACACAAAAATACAATGTTTTCTCAGGATTTTGACAGCAAAAAAAAAAAAAAGAATTGCTTTTATGAGTAAAATTGAAGAGAAAAAAGCCAAGATATGAATTAACTTACATTACATTTTTTCTTTATTGATAAAAAGCCAATAGATTCTTCAAATTCAATATACACATATGTCAACACCTCATATGTACATACTTATCAGATTTGTTTAACACTGAGAGAGTTAGATCCCAGTAGTCTATTATTAGAGGAACAAAATAAGCCTAAAATTAGGTAGATATCGTAAAAATTGGCGAAAAATAAGAATCTTAGCCGTTTTTCGCGAATTGTAAAAGGAGGTGAATAATATCTTACTACAATTTGTATCAATCAGTTGATTACTAAAAAATTTGGCCACAATACAGGATCTGCGGTTGTGAATTTAGCCAGTTGGATCCCGGACTCATGATTAGCAATCCATACCAACCATATGTACTAAATTTAGTACAGATGGGTTGATTTTAGAAAAATATGGCACCATCTTTGGTTTGCCATCTTGAATTTGGCTGATTGGGCACCAGATTAGTGATCAGCAATCCATAAAAATCCCTTGTACCAAATCTGTTATAAATCGATTGATTTTAGATAATTTTTACTGCCATCTGAAATTTGGATAATTAGACCCCAGATTCATAATCAGCGATCGAAAATGTTTTTGCATACTAATTCTGGTGCGAATCAATGTATTTCTTATACGTTTTTATGTACCCTGGGTAATTGGACTACTGAAATTCACTATATATACCTCATTTACGTATATATACCGAATTTAGTTAGCGTAAAAGAAAACGGAAATTGCTTAATCAGAAGTTTTTCTTATTTTCTGTATAGTGACGAAGATTTCCACATGAGAGCTCGTTCTTTAGTAATCAATAATGTTGTAAATAAATGGCAAAATTATTATGAATTTAGAGTAGGAAACAATTATCATCAAAATGTAAAAGAAGTAATAAATATATTAACATAATGTTAAAAAATGGGACTTATCGTACCAGTATTGAAATTAAAAGCTGCTCAGATTCATTACATGTTCACGATATAGTTAATTTCTTGAACAACGATACTCAAACATGTGGAAATTCAAATAGTAATTTTAAACTTATACTTCATCTTAAAGGATAAATATAGAAAAAAATATTGCAATTGGTCGATTAAACATTGTATCTCCAAAAAATCATATAAGATTTTTTTTTAAACTTGTATTAAATAAAGTAACTGGTTCGATATCGTTCAAAAACATTAAAACATGTAAAGGAATAACTTTTAACACCTTTAAAGATACTGCAATTGCAATGGGTATTATATTTTTTAGAAAAGTGATTTTAACTCTTCACAAATTTTAAAGTGATAGTTTAGAGATAACAATGAGACAATAAAAAGTGTCAGTTTCCAAATTTCCTATTTTCTAAAAATGGAATTGAAAAGTAAAAAATGTCTTTTTTTAAACTTCTTTTTAATNAACTTTTAAAGATACTGCAATTGCAATGGGTGTAATAGACAATGATGAAAAAATCGATGATATTTTTAAAGAAGCAATTGCTGTTGTGTTTCCATATCAATTAAGACAATTTTTTGCTTGGTTTTTAATTTCAGAAAATGTTTAAGGTTATAAAATATGTCATGAACACAAATAATTTTTCACGAATGGTTTGCCTAATAATAAAGATAATTTAGCTCTTTGACATATTAACCCAATTTTAGAATCAGAAGATGAATCATGTGAATGCTTTAATTTACCTACACAAAAAAAAATAGAGAAAAAAAGAAGATATAGATGATAAAATACGATTCAGTAAAGAAATGTTTTAACTCGATGTATAACAGTTTAAATAAAGACCTGAAAAATATATTTCATACTATTCGCGAAAAAAAATATAATATTTTCTTTATAGATGGTCCTGGACGGTCAGGAAAAACCTACTTATAGAAGACACTCATTTCTTATTTTCTTCCTAGAGGTAAAAATATTTTGTCCATGGCTTGGACAGGAATTGCATCTGTATTACTACCAAAAGGTATGACCAGTCATAGAACTTTCCGTTTACTTTCATATTTAGATAATATTGAGAGTGTATTTTTAGAATTTGAAACTGAAGAAAAAATGGAGGGAAGTTGATTTAATTATTTTTAACAATATTCTTTGATTGTACAAAAACACATATAATGCAATAAAGCTTTTCATGAGTTGGATAACCTGAACAATAACTTTCTGTTTTTTTTTTTTTTAATAGTCCGAGAATAAAATTTTTTCTCTAAAATAGCCATATAATATTCCTGAATATTTTAAATTCTTAAAAAACTTATCAAAACTTTGACGGAAATTTTGAAAGAAAATCTAATAGCAAAAAAGTACAAGCATTTAAATCACATCACAAATGAAGAAAAACTACCAAATTATAAAATTTTCTTTTTAAGGAAAACCAGCAAGCAGAAACATACATACAATAAACCATTGACAGCAGAATGCGACGCTATTATAGTTTCAGACTCTGGACTACCAGAAAGTTTTGATCTTTGTGAATACCCGAAAGAATTACCCGATAATTATCCTAAAGGAAGATTTTTAAATAAACTGTCTTATTTTATCGATCCTATGGTATCAACCTTATAAACTTAAATTAAAAATAGGTACAATGGTAATGTTAATTCGAATTTTTTATGCATCAGACGTATTATGTAATGGTACACGATTGCGAATGACTAAATTGTTGAAGTATAACATAGAAGGCGAAATAGTTACGGGAGAAAAAATTGGTACTGAAGTTTTTATTCCTAAAATTACATTAAATACTGGAAATACTTCATTATTACCCTTCATTTTAAATAGAAAACAATTCCCATTAGTTGTAGCGTTTGCTATGACTATAAACAAGTCTCAAGGTTAAAGTATTGATAATGTAGGATTATACTTGAAAAAACCTCTATTTTCTCATGGTCAATTATATGTGGCTGTATCGAGATGCAAAAATAAAAATAGAATTTTCATTTAAATCGATAGAGAAAACATTTTAGATATTGAAAATATAGTTTGGAAAGAATTTCTTGATTATAAGTAATAATGTATCTAATAATAATAATAACATAATTTTTATATACCTCTACGTATGGACAAAATTTATTACTTAATAATACATGCCATAAATCTATATTATGTTTTACCAATTGTACTAATTGTACCAATTTTAACATTGATTTGAAACAGAATAGAAATAGACCTACGTCTTCGTGGTTTGATAGGGTTTTATAAGTTGTTACAAAAAATAAGTCCTCTTCATGCGAAACTTCCACAGTTTGTATTAATGATAAACTAAATGTTATTTAAATTTTTGTATGTATTGGTATTATTCATTTGTATATAAAATAATATAATACATACACATAAAAATTTTACATATAGTTTATCATAAATGCTAACGAAAAAAAAGCTTAATGCACCAAACAATATACATACAAATAAATGGAAATACAATTGATGTAAATTGTTTTTTGGTCGTATTGAGTTTTATGAATAAAATGTTTATGAATTATTTGTACGTATGAAGTCCATCTATTACCTCCTGGGTGGTGTGGAAAAATAGATGAAAACAAAATATATTGTAAGAAACAAAACATGTTCTTTTTACAAATAAACATTTTTACGGTACAAAAAATATACATGACATTTTATTTTTATGATATATTAAATTATAGTTTTTTTTAAAGACTCTGAATAAAACATGAATGACTAAATAATTTTAAAACTCCCAATATAAATGGTTTTATATGGTGGAACATTGCTTGGAATGCCCTACACAGTTAACTATGTAATATAACAGTTAACTTTATACTTTAATATATAATAATAATGATGCTTTGCGCAATGCCCCCTATAACTCAATTATGACTTTAAATTTATCTTTACAATGAGACAAATCGTGTCGATAAGACAGTTTTGTTTCAAAGTGATTTAACATTGAAGCATATTAAAAATAATAGACTAATCCATATACAACACGTATACTTCTGTATACACATCAAGGTCCAAGAAATACGATAAATACGATGTGATCTACGGTCTCCAAAAGAAGTGTGGCAGACGGTGGGGGGCAGTGGCAGTTTTAGAAAAAACTGCGATATGTCAAAATAAGGGAAAAAATAACAGGTTTTTACCTTATTTTGTGGGGAGGGGCTGTGGAGGGTCGTGTAGAATGCCCCACCGAGATAACTATATAATATAGAAAGATATATATATATATATAGTAAATGTCCTGTTTAACGTGACAAAACAAATGGTCACGTTATTTATAATGAATCTTGCTTGATTATACTAACAACTCAGACTACCTCTATTTGTCCTCTATTGAACAATCTCGTTCTGTCGTATTTTTTTAGCCTCATCCCGAACTTTATTATTTATTGTAAATTTTTGCATTATTAACAAATGCAGATGATTATGCGAAAGTAGATTGGAGGAACTGAAATCTTAGATTTGAAACATACATGAAACAACTAAGATATGCCCTATTTACTTGTCCCTTTTTCCCCACTTCTTTTGTCAAGTCTTTCAAGTCTTTTGTCAATTCCGTCCTTTTTTTCCATTTCCTTGACTTTTCTTAATATGCTAGACCAACGCAGAAAGTTGAACACTTGCAAAAAATAATGTAAACGACTAATACCAACGTGTTTCATTTTCATCCTTACCCCTAAATAAATTATTTATCCCAAATTTCTACATTATTAACAATGTTGGATGCTTGCATGCGCTAATGGTAAATGAATATACATTGTACAAAATAACTTCAATTTATGATACTTGTATTCCTGGTTGAGATAGTTTGCATAGCTACAGTCATAAGTCTCACTAATAATCTAGAATAAAATATTATTAGATACTTTTTTTTCTCTTTTTCCTTCACTTTGCTATATATGCATATAGATAATTAGTTACAGTAAGTGTTAAGGAAACATTAAATGAAAACTTATTCTTACAAAGCCATTTTAAACTTGACAAAATATACTGTTCGAACATAATTTAACGTATTAATTTAACAAGTTAGAATATGCTAAAGTCTGAGCTTATAAAACTGGAAAATTTGAGTGACTAGTTTTTAAATGTTTACTGACATACTCATTCATAATTTTGTTACTTCTTATGTTTAAAAACCTGAATATAAACTTTCGACTTACGTGGACTGTAATTAAATGATTTATAATTGGGCTTACGTAGTTAGTCTTAAAGATACTTGTTATAAATATATTTAAATGAATCACCACACGAATATTCATTGTTATTATGACGCTGTGGAAATAGTAAGCACCTGTTTTCAACATTACTGTGATAAGAAGTGCTGGTAGAATGTTGTAATTCTACACCTAACTGCCCAAATGTGTAAATATCTTGTAGCGGACTTTATTGTAAAAGTTTTATCTTAAATCTAAAAACGAAGGAGGAAAAACTCTTGATCATAGAAATTTAAATAGCACGTATCTTTATTACGGCAAAGTGATAACTTTTCTACTCAAATGATTCAAAAAACTGTATTAAGTCAATAAAACTAGAACCGTTTTAAAAAGTTCGTCTGCTTTTTATACTAACCTTATAACTTTCCCACATCATTGAAACTTAAATTACAGAAAGAGAAGAAAAAGTTAACTAGTAACTCACTATTAAGTACTACCTATAATAAGTTTTATGATTTTTGTATACATGTTATGAAAGTATAGCAAATGTGGATGCTAGAAAAGTGTCATCAAAACATCGTTGTTTGCTTATCTATTCATTGACAAGTTGAAGTAATGCAGCTATATTAAAAATAAATTCTTTAATAAACATGTTCAATCGAATAAGAACAGGACTTATTTAATTCTGAAAAAGTATGTACTTCGTATTGAGAGTCAGTTGACCAAATAAATTAGTGATTTTAGTTTACATTACTTTAATGTGCGATCAGGTATTTTATTTGGTGTTGTTACTAAGAAACTTAAAAAAACTAAAACATGGATTGTAACTGATCACACAACACACGTAAGTGCATATAAATGCTTGCACTTGCGTGAAGTTTAAGAAACCCAAGTAATTTTATGAAAATTTTTAATAAATTCATAAAAGTTAACCTAAAAATTAATATTTACTAAACATCTGTGATGAATAGATGAACAGAAGCTGAAATAGTGTCTTTGAAGCTGTACAAATCACTGATTTATTTTGTAAATTTAAATTTAATAATTTTTTTTTTAATTGATTGAATAATTTTTCTGTAAGGCTCCTTACACTTTAGGGATCCCAACAAGAGAAAATTCCTCCCACTTAGCCGTGCCACTTGACGTCAGTGCATAGCAAATCAGGGAGCAGCATATACAAAAACGTAGAACCTTATGCCAAAGACAAACAGTAGAAATAATTTGTTAATCGAAGTAGAGATTAGTTAAAAAACAGAAGAAATTCGTCTTTTTTAAATAGAAAAAGTCGTATACAAACATATCTGTTTCTAACATTAATAGTAGCTTAAAAACTTCTGTCAAGGAGGGTAATGTTGCGACATCGAACATGTGGCGTACCATACGCACTATAAATTCAATGTGCATGAGCACCCTATCACTAGAACTACTACGTAAAAAGTTAAGAGTATGTGAAAAAAAAACTTCGTAAGATGATTATTCGAAATCAGGATACATTTTTGAAGAGATCTCCATTTTAGCTTCCTAATCGGATAGAACTGCTTATAACTACTTGTAAAAAAGCAGAATGAAGGCTGTAGTTAAACACATACGTTCGTCTTTTAGAAAATCTCAATAAACCTTATTTATAAGCAGTGTGGTTTTGACTATGGTAAGCATCCTAATTAAATAATCATAAATGTTATATCACGTAAAAAGTATTTTAGTTTTAAGCCACATGTTTAAGAAACGAACCGTATTACGAGAAATGTTATGCGAATAGTATGAATAAAGTGAGGAATAAACTTTGCTGAATTATTTTTGGCATCTGCATATTCTCTTTCACATGCAAACGACGTAAATAACGTAATAGAAGTCTTGTAATACTTACTATGAACTATAGTATAGTTAACATATAATTTCTGTAACTGTGATGTAACTTTTACCCTTTTGCATTTCGGACTGACAATTTTTTACAGTTACTTTTTTTTGTACGTCAAGAAACTTTATAAATATTTTCAATATATTTTTGGGCTACAAAGGGCCCTATGTGCAACGTTTATACTCAATTATTTACGTTATTCTTAAAATAAAAAGATTATTTGGAACTAAGCCATAAGGGGCAGTTTTTCTTACATATTATATTTTCTTTATGTTTTTTTGTATCCATTTACGTTCACATAGTAAGGAGTCCCTAATAATGTAAACACTAAATTGCCGAAATATCGAACAAGTGTAATATTTTGTAATCATAGAAAGTCCTGCTCAACCAACCCAATTATTATTCATTTTTTGGAATGGACATAAAATTCTAATAACACACTAAAAAAATTTTTATATTGGTTTTAGTTACTACAAGATATTGCTACTAATTCAAATGTATTATTCGGAAATAAAGGCATAAACTTATGTTTTTCAGGTTAGAGATAAAAGCTGATAAAACTCATCGTATGAGAATGAGTTGTTTGCAAGAGTTAGGAGGCTCAAATTCAGATAGATCTCAAAGGTAAGGAATAAAATTTATTAGTTAACCTTAACAAGCCATACTGCAGTGGAATAGTGAGGATGACTTCCTTCACTTTTACATTTTTGGAGTATCACCTCCAAAAAGTTTTATGACAAGTATATGAAAAATGAGAGGGCGAAAGAGTTGCTTTTACATTTTTCTTGTACGCTTTATGTTTCTATATATATGCTTTTATAACTTGACGTTTTTCCATAGTCAGCTTCCAAAAATTTTTTTTCATCAATAAGGTAAAGAAAATCTTTGCTTTGTTCCCTTACTTATTCAAACATTTATGAAGATTCTGGTATTGAATGTTATTTCTAAATGATAAAAAAATAGTTCTACGTGTATAATAAGGCAGTTTTTAGCTCTATAGGGCTTATGACACATAACTGATGTCTATCTTAACAACTTTGCACAAAAAAGTTAAAACCTATGTTGATTAATTAACATCCCAACTTTTAACGCTGATAAATCTTCACTTCTCCTAGAATTAGGGTACGAGAAAGAGACTACTAAGGAGGTTACTGGTTCCTATGATAGTCTATGGTGGGTGTGTCACTTTTCTCCACTAATTTAAGCACCCTTTTGTGTCCAGCCACACAAAAAAAAACTTTTACCCTGAGAGTACAGGGATCAGGCTTCAATAGGTACAAACATGCATTGAACGCATACACTACAGCTGTCTGTGTTTAGCAGCCAATAAGCTATGGTGATCTCTGTCCAAGTGAGGGCCCCTCTTTTCAGGTAAAGTACTTCTTCCTATAGTCAATGGATATGTAGGGCTCGTGGCTTTCTCACATACCTTCTGCGTGTACTGCCTAAAATGATGCAACAATGTACATGAGTCTCCCACACCCCTATGTGCACCACCTGTTGACCTCTCATGCTGCTGAAATTTGTGCGGGCTCTAAAAAAGCAAAAATCGCTTATAGCACTGGTTTACGTGCTCTGTTTTAAAACGTTTGGTAGAGATAGAACCCTGTAATGAATCTTTTTGAAATTTTTACCAGACGATCTTATTGTTGTTAAAATTAGGCTGTTAAAATTTCAAGAGGTTTGTCTGTTTCGTTTCCAAGGTATTAAATTTCAAAGTTCAGTCATTTTAACACGGTCGCTTATGGGGAAACTTGTAAGAACTCAGTTTTAAAAAAATTGGCGTGATGAATGTCTGCAATTTTTTTATATGTCACACATAATGTTATTGACTATATTATGTACACAAGGTTTCACGACGATCACCTAATTAGTTTATGAATAAAAAAATTAAATAGTAGTTCGACAAAAACGCAACGGCAACGTCGCAAGAAGCGGGAAATTCAAAACGTTCCAGGACGTAAATCAGTAAATATTTGAATATTATGGTAGATATTTATGTATTTCTGTATAAAAAATAAGCTTATATATTTGTGTAAGTGTATGTATATAGGCTTCACCCGTACCCATAACCAAACAATGTATTATAATAACACATATTTTTTTTTCTTAATAAAATTTTTAATTTGTAATTCTTATACCATACAAAATTTGTACACAAGATAACAAAATCACATGCTTGTAGTAATCGTAGAGACTAGAGTCTGTCCTAATTATTTAACATATTACTTTGGATGAGACTTTTCAAGTCACATAAAAATTCAAGAATTTTATTTACATTAGCTACGAATATAATTGTATGTACACAAATCTATCACAAGTCTTTAAAATTATTTACTCATTTTTATTACATTATTAAAACAAATAAAAATCAAATACTTACATCTTTAGCACAAATACACTAAAAATATACACATACGCTGCCGTAACCGACACAGCAGACAGTGCGGACACTGCAGAGTGCACACCACCTGATGTGTGCATATATGTGTTTACATGAACACTCACACATTGGAGACCCGTCCGGCGATGTCAAGTCTTCACTCATTGCTACTTCCCCCTTGTCCTGCAAGTGGTTTCCCCTTGCTATCTCTATCGAACGTCCTTAATATGCAAAATTATGTGCAGCTTAAGTACTTGGAAGTTATTTATATATACGAGCGACCAGTTTGGAGCGAAACAACCTTGAAAGGTACTATCTCTGGACAGGGTTATTTGATTGAGCCTAAATTAGGTTTCTATGGCTAATTATGCCTTGAAAATCGATTGGTACCAACAAAATTCAATTTGATGTGTAAACGAAAAAAATAAATTTTTTAATTTTTGAATTACGAGATAGAGTGAGATTATCCGTAGTTTTAATGAAAGCCCTGAACACGACTATCGATATTCAACAGTTTTTATTATGAGTAAACTTTTGGAAATAAAGTAATGAGCATTTGAATACCTTTGTAATATCTCAGCGTTTGGTTAAGTTTACGGTATACACTACTGTGTAGACGTCTGACTCGTTCTCGAAAATTTTCTATTGTGCAAGAAATCAAAATGTCTATGATTATATGAAAGAGAAAGTGTATGATATTTTGTTTTATACGAGTTTATGTTTCAACTGCGAACAGAAGCTATGTTCACTCGTATTTTAAAAGATTTTCGCTTTGTTGAGCAACTCGATACTTTTTTTCTAATGGATTTTCCAAGAGAAAAGTTAATTAGAATGTACGCGATTTTGGTTGAGTGTGACAATAATTCTAGAGAGGCTGCTAGACGATTTCAGCAGAGATTTCCTTTCGATCTGCCTTTTTCTGGACACCTGGCGTTTTACAGGTTATTTCGATCAGTCATCATAGATCATTTATCTACGTTTGATCATGCTTTGTCTTTGATGGCACGAGTTTTTTCTTACATCGAATTAAATTCATTTCAACGTTACTAGATTGGGTATAAGATTTCAGCAACGTGGAGATGTCATGGCAAAAAAATTTTTTCTTGATTTTTTTTTTCATAATGCTATCGCGAATAATGTATGCTCTAATAGTGGACAAAGGTGGACAAAATGCTTTAAGTTTAGGACGAAATTTTTGTTATCAACGTAAAACTGCCTTTTTTCTACATAATTCCATAAAAAACATTACTTAAGGGACGGGCGGGCAAGACGGAGAGGGCGGGTACGATGAATAATCGTTTTAAATCGCTGGTCGGTCGACATAAACACTGTAGACTGCTTTCTATCAATCTATTATATAACTACGCTTATTGTTATCGACAAAGCATCGGCCTGTTATCCTTGTGAGATTTTTTTTTATAAATATTGAAATTGACGAAAAAAATTAAAAATTTTAAACCGTAAGTATGCAGTGATTATTTTAATGTTGTTGAGGACGATGCAGATTAAAATTTTTTTTATTTACTACATTATTAATGATTATGAAATAATCAAGTTATTTTTGTTTTTTTATCGCCACAGCTTATAATAATTCAGGGTTATTTTATAAAACTGCCAGGGCAGGCAAAACGGATACTTGCTGTTTTTTAATGAAGTTTTAATTAATTATCTCATATATTGTATTTAGTATAGTGTGCTAGTTGCAGATGGTGTCTACCTATAAAAGAAAAACAGATCGTGCCAATTGTTTAGAGGAAAACTTGAAGAAAGCCATTTAAATCTTATCTGTGTATCGTTAATTAGTACCGTATGCAAAAAACAATATGTCGATCCGCCAAGAGAAGATTGGATAAAATGTGGGATCCGTCAAGAGTGGACACACGAAGCCTGTTCTTCATATTCGGGACGCGGTTCATATTTTTGCGAAGATTGTTTTGATTAAGACCCGTTTTCAAATTAGTAATTGTTTTGCCCGCCCTGGTAGGGTAAAACTGATAATATAAGAGTTGCTTTTACATTTTTCTTGTACGCTTTATGTTTCTATATATATGCTTTTATAACTTGACGTTTTTCCATAGTCAGCTTCCAAAAATTTTTTTTCATCAATAAGGTAAAGAAAATCTTTGCTTTGTTCCCTTACTTATTCAAACATTTATGAAGATTCTGGTATTGAATGTTATTTCTAAATGATAAAAAAATAGTTCTACGTGTATAATAAGGCAGTTTTTAGCTCTATAGGGCTTATGACACATAACTGATGTCTATCTTAACAACTTTGCACAAAAAAGTTAAAACCTATGTTGATTAATTAACATCCCAACTTTTAACGCTGATAAATCTTCACTTCTCCTAGAATTAGGGTACGAGAAAGAGACTACTAAGGAGGTTACTGGTTCCTATGATAGTCTATGGTGGGTGTGTCACTTTTCTCCACTAATTTAAGCACCCTTTTGTGTCCAGCCACACAAAAAAAAACTTTTACCCTGAGAGTACAGGGATCAGGCTTCAATAGGTACAAACATGCATTGAACGCATACACTACAGCTGTCTGTGTTTAGCAGCCAATAAGCTATGGTGATCTNAATGTTTTTTATAGAATTTTTACGTTATTGCTGCCATTTCGTAAGAAAAAGGAATTTTACGTAGATAACAAAAATTTCCTCCTAAACCTGAAGCATTTTGTCCACAATTAGAGCATAAATTATTCGCGATAACATTATGAAAAAAAAACAAGAAAAAATTTTTCTTTTAATTTTCACGTTTTTTGAATTTAAACCGGCCATATCTTTCTTTATAGATGTTAAATCATAATTTTGACAATGGATTCAGAAAGAGCATAAAATTTTACTCCGAAATATGTTAAAACAGAAGTTTTTCAAAGACGATAACATAAAAAATAATCGCGTCGAAAAGTTGACAAAAAATCGAGTTGCTTGGGCGTTAATGGGTTAAGTCATTACAAACCTGTACCCAAAATTTCAACTTAGTTCACCGATCAAAATTACAAGAAAAAGTGTCTCAAAATTTGGATTCTTAACACAGGCCTTATATGAGGTTACGACTTTTTCATTGAAAAGCCTACGTTTTCCATAAAAAAGATGGGACAAGTAAACAATAAACTGACATACAGACGTTTATAAAATTTTAAACAGATTGTCATTTTAAAAACTGTTGGTCACGGGGCAAAGTCAAATTTTAAAAACTGTAGGTCACGGGGCATAGTCAAAAAATATTAGCCAAAACGTAAGCAAACAAATTGACAGTCTATGCTAAATGCATGGGGGGGGGGGGGAACCTCTGCTATCAACTCGTCGATCACGCGGCACAACGCACTTTTACAAAATCGCTTCGTAAACATTTTCTAATTAAGGTTAAGGTCTCAAAATTTACATACGTATTCTCGAGACATATTACAACGAGTGTGAGTTAAAAAATTGTTTATTTTCAAAATTCCTCACAGACTTTTGTCGATTGAAGTTTTTACTTTAAATTATCATTTTTTCTCAATAAACAAAGTAGCTTTTCGATAATTAATTAATACTGAGGGAAATAAGAGTAGCTGAAGAGTATCTCTGGAAATTTTGAGACCGATACATTAATTATTGTTTAAGTAACAGCAAGTAAAACATTGTGATTAGTCCGTTGACCTATATGTGAGGCGTTTCACGTCAACTCTCCAAGCGCGTTGCGCGCGTGCAAAATGAGCATACTTTTTAGCTCGCTACTATGCTATTAAAATACTTTTTTTACAAATGCTTAAAACATGGTTTTGATGTTTTTTTTTTCTCACCTTTTGAGATGCATTAATCAGTTTTTCAATAAAATGTAAGAATAATCTCAAAAATTATAAAAGAAGAAAAAAAGCGCAATATCTGAAAAACTCCATTTTTAATTTTTTTTAAAGTAGTTTAGATCGAAAGAACTGGTGTTTTTACGTCGGTAAAGCAATTTTGGAGGATGTTTTTTTTTCTTTTGGAGCAATTAAAAAAACAAAATAAAGCATCACGCGTTTCCCTTAGCTCGGTTTGGACACTTTTGATTACTTGATATCGAATCTCTAAATTGTATACCATAAAATGTATTTTGAGAAATGATAAATACACAGTTTCGTTATTTTCATTTATTTAACTTACCATGCACACATCCATTTTTGTGGATGACCAAAAAAAATATAGTGTCATCAATATATTTTATTCTTATTGAGAGAATTTTAGTTTTTGATGCTTTGAAAATAGGTAATTGTAAAAAAAAAATGCCTATAGTGATACTGATAATCATAATGACTATTCTAATTGAATAAATAAAACTAAATTTGTTAATGACCATTGAAAGAACAATCGTTATTTTTACAGTTACAAANGCACGGTTCGCTACCGGCCGCAGCACAATTACAGCTATAGTGATACTGATAATCAAAATGACTATTCTAATTAAATAAATAAAACTAAATTTGTTGATGACCATTGAAAGAACAATCGTTATTTTTACAGTTACAAAATTGTAATATTACAGTAGCAAAAATACGGATCATCCTAGCTATATAAATCAATTTTATATACATTTTCTTACTTTGTATTTTTTATTGACTTTTCAGATCTTTTGCACTTTTTCTAACTTGTTAAATTCTTCGTCATTGCTTTTCTGAGCTTTGTGATAAATTTTTTTGGGAAAATGTCATAGTCGGAATAGAGAGAGGTGTTTCTTTATATAAAAATTGCGTATCCATCGGAATCATAGCATGATATTGTAGGGTACCTGGAATGGCTTTGGCTTTATCGATTCTTATTTTTAAATCCAAAACTGTCTTTTCATAAGACTCCTTACTGCTATAAAAATATTTTCGTTTCTTTACAATAATTATGTGCCCAATTATACAGAATAAATATTGAAATTGACGAAAAAAATTAAAAATTTTAAACCGTAAGTATGCAGTGATTATTTTAATGTTGTTGAGGACGATGCAGATTAAAATTTTTTTTATTTACTACATTATTAATGATTATGAAATAATCAAGTTATTTTTGTTTTTTTATCGCCACAGCTTATAATAATTCAGGGTTATTTTATAAAACTGCCAGGGCAGGCAAAACGGATACTTGCTGTTTTTTAATGAAGTTTTAATTAATTATCTCATATATTGTATTTAGTATAGTGTGCTAGTTGCAGATGGTGTCTACCTATAAAAGAAAAACAGATCGTGCCAATTGTTTAGAGGAAAACTTGAAGAAAGCCATTGTAATCTTATCTGTGTATCGTTAGTGCCGTATGCGAAGAAAAATATGTCGATCCGCCGAGAGAAGATTGGATAAAATGTGGGATCCGTCAAGAGTGGACACACGAAGCCTGTTCTTCATATTCGGGACGCGGTTCATATTTTTGCGAAGATTGTTTTGATTAAGACCCGTTTTCAAATTAGTAATTGTTTTGCCCGCCCTGGTAGGGTAAAACTGATAATATCAACTTTTTTTGTTTTTTCAATTTTTAAAAAGAATTTCTTTATTTTAATTTTTATTTAATAAAAAAATAGTTCTA
>NW_019379555.1:219442-273765 GCF_000648655.2 Copidosoma floridanum
CTTCATGAGAGACTTTTACCGACGTAAAAAGACCAGTTCTTTCGATCTAAACTACTTAAAAAAAAATTAAAAATGGAGTTTTTCAGATATTGCGCTTTTTTTTCTTCTTTTATAATTTTGGAGGTTATGTTGAATATTATTTTATTGAAAAATTTTACATTTTATTGAAAAACTGATTAATGCATCTGAAAAATGAGAAAAAAAATACATCAAAAACATGTATTAAGTATTTGTAAAAAAAAGTATTTTAATAGCATAGTAGCGACCTAAAAAGTATGCTCATTTTGCACGTGCGCAATGCGCTTGGAGAGTTGACGTGAACCACCTCTTATACGGCTGATGAGCCTCCTTAAAGAATGCTTAATCTATCTGAACGCTGAAAGCATCATTATCAGGTCTCACAAAAAATTCTATTTATACTTGAATAAACTTCATTAGTACTGTCGGTAAATACAAATTTTTCCAGGTTGCGCAAGAGAGTCGCTTAGACTCGTTTTAAGGAAAGATCTTGGTAGGCGCGTTTATCACGTACAGAATCACCAAGGACTAAATGACTTTGATTTGCTACGGCGCCTAAGATTTAGTAGATGGATACTTCTAAAAATTTTAGCTGATGAAAATTTTCCAGCGAGAATTTTATTTACAGACGAAGCTACATTTACGAATAAGGGAACGATCAACAGACAGAATGTGTGCTATTGGTCTGACGAAAATCCTTGCTGGATGCTCGAGAAACCTTTGAACCAATTCAAAGTGAACGTGTGGGCAGGTGTACTTGGTGACAGGGTTATTGGCCCACACTTCTTCGACGGTAATTTGAATGGGCAAGTGAATAATAATTTTTTAAGAAATGAGTTCCAAAAGCTTTTGCCCCAAGCTGATCGTCGCAACACCTGGTTCATGCAGGATGAAGCTCGCCCACACACAACTTGTGCTAACATGACAATTTTAAGGTAATTAGTTTTGCGAGGCACGTTTGTATTATCATTATCATTTTTTACTAATCGTCAGCTTAGCGCAAGAAAGAGCCTTTTCAAGACATCAGGCAAGAGAGAGCCTTTTCAAACTATTAGGCAAAAAAGAGCCTTTTTAGATTTTGCGGCAAGCGAGAGCCTCTTCGAACTATGAGGCAAGGAAGAGCCTTTTTTCAACAAAATTTTGTTTTCTCTGATTTTAAGTTGGTAATACGTACTGGATAATTTAAATAAAAGAATTAAAAGTGCAATTAGAAAACAGATTTGCTTCGGTACTATCTGCTAGAATTTTTTTTATTAAGAATAAATATTTTTTTCTCTTTCGGGATTTCCATATATTTTATTTTAAAAACTAATAGTTCGAAAAGGCTCTCGCTTGCCGCAAAATCTGAAAAGGCTCTTTCTTGCCTAATAGTTCGAAAAGGCTCTCTCTTGCCGGATGTCTCGAAAAGGCTCTTTCTTGCGCTAAGCCGACGTAATTACTAGATATACCAAACGCGCTTCGCGCGTTCTTTTTCCTTAAGTTAGTTGTCGGAAAAATTGATGATTTTCTTACAATTCTTTTGAAACTTAGAATCCGTGTTTTGAGTAGCGCTATCTTTGTGTCGTTAAAATTTTAGAAGGCCCAACCATACCATATTTTAGATATTTGTGTATAAAATTTTACTTTTTAACATGATAATCTCACAATTTGTATTACTCTGAGCCACCGTGCATCTAAAAATGATTAAAAAACTGCTCAAGAATACCTCAGAAAGTGAGGAAACTCATACATTTTTTTGAGAATTTTCACTACATAGTTTTTGAGTGATAGTTGTCAAAAAAGTTTCCTTCTTTTTTTGTAACATTTAAAATTTAATGAAAAAGCCTTTGATTATTCATAAAATTTTTTTTCTCAAGACTACCTCAGAAAGTGAGGAAACTCATACATTTTTTTGAGAATTTTCACTACATAGTTTTTGAGTGATAGTCGTCAAAAAAGTTTTCTTTACTTAATAAACAATAGTTTTAATTTTTTGCCGGATATCTGAAGCTAAAAAACACGCATTATTTGACTTATTCATAATATCATAGATGATTAAAATTAAAAATTTTTGACGTAAAATTTAACATTGTGATTTCATTTAAATAAAAATTATGGTTTACTTTAAGAAAAGTTATTTTAATTTTTCACTGCGGGTTTTGTAGGTTCACTGCGAAAAGTATTTAAAAAAATTAAAATGTGTACTGATGAAGCAAAATTACCACCTACTTATGAGCCTATTTCATCTGTCATATCCAAACAACTCATTAAAAACTTGATTCGTCAAGGCATTGGTTTCAATAATATCATTGACAAGTCTATTTAAGAAAAAGTAAATTTAAAACTACCGCTTATAAGCGGCAAAAATCCTTTTTACAAAAAAAAAAAAGTATAGCAGAGAATATTAATAGAATTTGTAAATACTTTACTAGATACCGTTTCAAACGGCATAGCGATGTAAATATGTTAAAAATGAAAATTGATATTTAACTTTCATAATTGTTATTAATAATCTCTAGCATGTGCTTATTTGATACTTTTTATTTTATACGAATTTTACGAATTTTAATTTGTATGGATTTTACAGACCGTTTTCCTGTAAATTTAATTTTGACGTGATTCTTCCGTTAGGTTAGATGTTCAATAGCCATTTTTCATTACTCAATATCTAATAAGCGGTGTTGTAAAACGATTAAAAATTTTGTATTTGACATTTTAATCTCATTACAAACATAGCGTCAAATTGTCAGAAAAATCCATTAGAAAACATTATGTGTGATAAACATCCTCAGTACTTCAGCGAGACTTGGGCGTAACCTGAGTTGCAGTTCAGTAAAACTTTAGCTCGTCGCACGCAGAGAAAGCATCTTAGGTAGTACCTGCTCGGCACTCGGGTGGTACTTGGGCAGCACCTGCACGGTACTTAAGCAGCCCCTGGGCAGTGCATGCGCAGCACGGTTCGCTACCGGCCGCAGCACAATTACAGAATTTAGATGCACTATCACGTCTATTACACTTATTACTAGAATGTTCGTCAGCACAGTAGCCGCAGCGAGCTTTATTGACACATTTTTCCGCTATGTGACCGTAGCCAGCGCAATTGAAGCACTGCAGAACCGAGATATGATCGTCAACTCTACTTCGTGTCCAGTTAATGCTGATTCTCCACTGAGAATTTGAGACTTTTTTGAGAAAAAATTGATACTTTTTTGAGACAAATATAAGACTAAAATGATATTTTTTTAAAGACTTTTTTGAGACTAAATGATACTTCTTTGAGACTTTTTTAAGACGAAAGTGATACTTTTTTGAGACTTTTTTGCGACGAATTTAAGATTTTTTTGAGACTTTTTTAAGACTAAATTGATACTTTTTTGCAACGAGTATGAGACTTTTTTGAAACAAAATTAAAACTTTTTTGAGACAAATTTGAGAGTTAAATAAAACTTTTTTGCGATGAATTTGAGACTTTTTAAAGAAGAATTTTAGACTTTTTGTAAACAAAATTGATACTTTTTTAGACAAATGTGAGACTTAAATAATACTTTTTTGAGACTTTTTTACGACTAATTTGAGACTTTTTTAAGACTAATTCGAGAAATTTTTGAGACATACTTTTTTGAGACGAAATTGATACTTTTTTGGGACTAAAATGATATTTTTTTGAGACTTTTTTGCGGCAAATTTGAGACTTTTCTGAGACTAAATTAATACTTTTTTGCGATGAATTTTAGACTTTTGAGAAAAAATTTGAGAATAAATTGATACTTTTTTAGCCGAAAGTGTGCAACGATTTTGAGACTTTTCTGAGACTAAATTAATACTTTTTTGAGACTAAATTAATATTTTTTTGAGACTTTTTTGCGACGAATTTGAGACTAAAATGATACTTTTTTGAGACTTTTTTGCGACGAATTTGAGACTTTTTTGAGACAAAATTGATACTTTTTTCTAGACGAATTCAAGATTAAAATGATATTTTTTTGAGACTTTTTTGCGGCAAATTTGAGACTTTTCTGAGACTAAATTAATACTTTTTTGAGACTAAATTAATATTTTTTTGAGACTTTTTTGCGACGAATTTGAGACTAAAATGATACTTTATTGAGACAAATTTAAGACTAAATTGATACTTTTTTTAGACAAATTTAAGACTTTTTTGAGACAAATTCAAGACTAATATGATACTTTTTTATTGACTTTTTTTAGACAAAATTGATACTTTTTTGAGACAAATTTGAGACTAAAATAATACTTTTTTGAACCTTTTTTGCGACGAATTTGAGACTTTTCTGAGTCTAAATCAATATTTTTTTGAGACTTTTTTGCAACGAATTTTAGACTAAATTGATACTTTTTTTTTAGACTAAATTTAATACTTTTTTGAGACAAAATTGATACTTTTTTGACGCAAAATTTATACTTTTCTGAGACAAAATTGATACTTTTTTGAGACAAATTTGAGACTTAAATGATACTTTCTTAAGACTTTTTTGCGACGAATTTGAGACTTTTTTGAGACTAAATTGATATTTTTTTGAGATTAAATTGTTACTTTTTTAAGTCTTTTTCGAGACTAAATTGATATCTTTTCAAGACTTTTCGAGACTAAATCGATACTTATTTGAGACTTTTTTGAGACTAAATTGATCCTTTATGTGGACAATTTTAAGACTAGATTCACTTTGTTGCGACGAATGAAAATTTTGCGATGAAAAAGAAATTACTTTTATTTCAAACAACAAACATTCCTATTTAAGTAGTATAAAAATTTCAATTAAACAATTATTTTGACTGTAAATTAATTATTACAACATATATAAAACATAATCATTTATTTTTCAAAGAGTTGCACAGCAGTCATAGCTTGGCGGTAATCTTCTTCCGAAACCTGACAACCTTCATCCACTTCTTGGTTAACGAATTCTAAAAAAATTTTATAGATAACATAAAAATAATATATAATAATGTTGTTCAAAAGAAACAGAAAAAAATTTTTTTATAAATTAATGAATGTTTTTTTTTTTTGCTGCACGAACATGACTGTGAGCATATGAGTTATTTGATAGCAAATGAAGAAGTGATGTTAGTAGTAAGCCTCACACAGGTGGTGAAGGGTGCAGCTGTACAAAACCAAAAGGTTGTTAGGAGAAATGTAGATTAGTGTAGTTTATTTTATTAGTTATAATGCCGTCAGAGTTATAGAGCAGCTCTCCGTGTAACAATCAAATCTTGAAATGTATTCTTACTAATTACGAATGCAAGGCGGTATACTTAATTACAATAAATAATAGCAACCTTACCTAGTACATTATCATAGATATCTTTAGGAATTTTGTTTGTTTTCATTTTTCCGGTAGGTGTCATGGTTTTTAGAGTTTCTTTTTCAACAATTTCTACCATAAGTTGCCGAGCCATTAACGTCCCCTTTTTTTTGTTTTTTTGAACAATCGATGTCAACTTAGTCCTTGACACAAGAAATTTAATTCTAGAGTTATTAAATGGTGCTACGAAATGATGGTCTTGATTTGAATTTTTTTTTTTTTCTTCCTGTATGTCGGGATCCTGAGGTAAACTCGATGCCGCATCATCATTTTCATTAGCTATACAATATTTAATTTATTTTATTTTCATATTGTATAGGGTTAACAAAATTTTCTGANTTAGCTATACAATATTTAATTTATTTTATTTTTATATTTTATATGGTTAACAAAATTTTCTGAGTGCTGAAGCCCATATATTTAAATAATGATACTACCGCAGCCGGTGTTAAGTAAAAAAACAAAAAAATGGTAGTTTTCCTACGAGTTTGAAAAGTCTCTGTTTGCGAGCCAAGAGGTTTGCGGCCCGAGCCAAAGGCGACGGACGTAACGAGGTTCGTAAAGGAGACTTTTCGAACGAGTTCCGGAAAACTGCTTTTTCGCCCGAGGAAGTACCAGTCTCCCAAAAGTACCCGAGGGCGGAAAAAGTTTTTTTTCTACCTTTGGCGTTTTTGACCTTGTGCTGGGCACAGCACACAGTCTACTATTTACTACTTCGGGCGTTTTTGACCTTGTACTGTACCCTTGGCAGTAAAAGAAGGACCTGACACATAAACACGATGTAACCAGGGCAACCCTATTTCTACCTCTCGGGCGCAAAGTGAGGGCCCAAAGTAACAAAGTAATCGTTATTGTATTAACTAACATCTCTATCCTTTCTTTTCTTTTGTCTTGAATTTATCACTGAAAGCCAGACGTGGTTTACCACAAGGCTTAAATTAATAAAGTTAATTCTTATTCTAATTATATTTGTGCACCTTGTATTCCTCTCCCCTTCGGGGAACCCGTAAAAATTATTATGTTTGACCCATCACGCTTTTCTTTCAAAATATAGCCATTTTTTATATTTTTTTGAGGCTATGTTGTAAAAGAATCTTTTGTAATAATAGCTTTGTTCCGCTCTATCTGAACACCGCCTTAGTCACTGCACACATGCGGATGGTGAATGTTGAACTCACTTTACACCCTTAGGTGGTAGAAAATAGTAGTTTTCGTCGGGTAAGTGCCATCCCACCAGGGCTATTTTGCAGCTGTTTTCCGTAGGGTAGCCCCGCTTGGATCACGCTTATGTGACAGATCCTATTTTTCTTACTGAGGGCACAGCACAAAGTCAAAAACGCCCAAGGTAGGAAAAATAATATACGCAACTCAAGCGTAAGCCTTTGCGCCATTGTGCACACTTTCCGCCCTTCGACTACTTTGGGCCCTAGGGCGCAAAATTACACTTTGCGTTCTAGTGGCGTAATTTACTATTACTTAAGAGATAATGTTAATTGTAGTTTTCGTCGGATGAGTGCCATCCCACCAGGGTTATTTTGCGGCCCAATGGACCTGCGAAGCAGGGGCCGAGGGTCTGTAGGGTAGCCCCGGTTGGATCGCGCTCATGTGACGGATCCTATTTTTCCTACAGAGGACATAGAACAAGGTCAAAAAGGCCCAAGTAGGAAAAAAAATCTGGACACAAATTATACGTGATAGAATAAATAAACCTCATTTACGCTTATGAAAAATCGTAAGAAGACGTCGGAGTAACTTGAGACACTAAGCGTGCAGTATTGTCAACCTTAGGTTGTGATAAAGTCACTAAAGACTAAAGTAACTAACTAAAATGTAAATAATGCAAGGTGTGTCAGATACTGTTTTTTTTTTGCAGTCTTGCACGTTCTACGAAAAAATACACCTTCGTCACTGTTAAAAAATTATCACATCACTAAATTTAAACACTTGACATGATTTTGTTTTCCGTATAAACAAAAAGGGTGAGCCACTTACAAGAAACAAAAGAATATCTTCTGAACTTTTCTTCATTGTGGTATAATAACTTCAAAACCCTTTAACCGTTACATACAAGATTAAAAAGTAACTTTTTGTATACATTATTCAAGCGCAATTAATACAATAATAAGAAAGTTGTATTTGTTACCATGTACTAAATAAGTATGTAATGTTATTTCAATGTGTTAAAAGGAAATACATATTTATTGTGTTACTGAATAAATTGATTTTTTCCATTCTCTCGTGAATTTAAAATTGTTAAATTTATAACATTCATAGTCAAGAATGATTTTAGTCCCAAGATTTCACTCTCACTTCAGGCTCAAGTACGGACTAGGTAGTGAAATTTTTTTCTTCTGATAACCAATTATTATCAGCAATTAAATCTCAGTTGTTAACTTTGAGTCTAAAATCAGCCAATTTGAAGTGATTCATTTGATCTTTATGAGTCCAATTATATGGAACAACAACTTTTTTTTATACAGTCCTCTACAATTGCTTTGGTTGTTATGTATAAATATATTTTGCACGAAAACCTGCTTGGTGCTGATCAAAGAGCTCATTGGTCTCCATAAAGCCCATAAACTGCCGATGCACCAACCGCTCCGCTATCTTCGAGACTTCACACAGCTGAGAGATCGGTCTAGTGTCCGAAGGAGACGCCGGGGTCGTAATTTTGGGCAGTGGCGTGATTAACGCACGTTTCCAGAGCGCCGGGTATGTAGCCTCGCTGAGAGATTTATTAAGATTTACTAGCCCAGCTGATATGTCAAAGAATAGCCCAATGCAGTACTCTAGGTAGGGAAAAATTAATGATTTGACAAGAAGCAATCGAGTATCGCACGGGATGGAGTCTCCACACCATCGCAGGCTTAAGAGTGCAGTTTTACACTTGCGAGAGACCGATACACACTGCGCACCCCAAGACAGCGTCCCGTAAAGTTCAACGTCCAGTATTTTCACAGAGCCACAATACATCAGGGCCTGGTCTCCCAAAAAGACGCAAGGGGGGGGGGGCTATCACGCAAGTGGCTCGTAAAATTACGCACTCCGAACCAGATCGCGTGGGTTTTGTCCACATTAACACACAGGCCGTTTGCTCCCGCCCAAGCGACAAGACGTGCAAGATCTTCGTTTACACGGTCAACAGTAAGGTGGGCACCATCGAAGGGGCCGGAGCAGTACATGGTCAGGTCATCGGCAAAAAAAAAGACCTTACAGTGCCGCAGCACATCTGGCACCTTGTTGATATACAGCAAGAAGAGCAATGGACCGAGGAGACTGCCCTGCAGGGCGCTGGACACTCTAGGGAGCGAGGATGATCGCTCACCCATTGGCGTGACAACCGTTTGTGATCTCTCGGACAAAGCCCATGCGTCCCAGCTTGCGGCAAAGGTGGCCAATATCGATCATGTCGAATGCTCGCAAGAAGTCGACCGCCACAAGCAGCGTATGGGTTTGAAGTTTCAAACGTTGGAGCCCAACGAAAATCCAAAAAAAATTTTTTTTGTTTTTGTCGTAAATAACCCAATAAACCAACGGCAAAAGGTGTATAATACAATAAAAAGAAAAATCAACATCTAACCAGTTTAAACGTAATTATTAACAATCAGAGTAACGTACGTATAAAAGAACATTAAACACTACACCTCTCAGTGATACGTGGTGAAAAAAATCCGAAATAAATATTTCTGCATACCTATAGTTGTAAAAAATAAATAAAGTACTTTACAGGCCTCAAAAACATAATCTCAAATAGTAATAAACTCCTGAAATTAAAGAAAAGTCGGAAAACAGACGTTCTTATGCTACCTACGTCCAGTACGGACTGCGATGATTGTAAAACGTCTAAATATTCTTATCAGATACTAGAACAAATTGCCCTGATTTTTTTCAGAATTAAGAAACTTAACCTTACCTTGCAAAATGTCAAGAAATTCAAGAAAATAGCCTTTTTTCTGCCATTTTCGGTCATAGTCAGCCATTAGGGGCCCGTACAGAGTCTGAATGATTTTTATTACTGTCTTTGTATCACATTTGGTACTAACAGTCATTTTTAGCTCTCGGAAACATAACCCCGTTTGGATATGTGATCTCAATGTTAGAAAAAATTCGAAAGAACGACGTTTTACTCTACCTACGTCCAAAACTTGTGAATTATCCGCTAAACAGTTAACAACTTTAAAAGTAACTTCGTGGCTTTCTGGAGTAGTTCTGGACGCATATGCAACAGTTCATGTTGACGAATGGCAGAATGTATCATACATATCAACAGATAGTACATCGTATATAATAGGAGACCACGCTTATGCAAGACACTGTAACGTACTCCAAAAAAAATATACAACTGACTAAAAAACAATGTACGTGATATGAATGCTCTCAAAATTATTAATAAAGTAACAATCTGAAATGAAAATAAATATTGAAAAAAAAAAATGGATGAAATTTGCGTGTTTTTTCTAAATATGCAAACTATGTAAAAATGCATGTAATACAATTAAAAATGAAGATAAACACGTATCAGCCATCTAAAAATTTTATAAAATAGTAGAAAAAGCTTTGAAGATCTGTAGCTCCATATAAATTCAAAAGAAACCGTATGACGTATAACATCTGTGAGCTTTATTTATTTAGAGAATCATTAATATAATCAATATTAATTGAAAAACAAAAGCAAAAAAGCATAAAAAAGAAATAAAAATTGCACATGCTCAACATCGATTGTAAATAAAAATAAAAATACTATAACAAATTTTTAATGCGGCCTTATTGTTAATACGACGGTCTCAAGCCCGTAAAACGCAAAGAGGAAGTTGAAACACTGTAAAAAGATGTCTCATTTAATTTAACTTATAATACAACGATGAAATAATGTATTTAAAATTAATAATCATCATAAGAATGCACACATGTATAAGTATTATTGTAGCGTAACTGTAGTGGACAAAAGCTACATTATTACGCTTAGCCTCATTGGCAAGTATCAAACAAAAAAAGCATAAAGTTCTGTAAATGTAACACTCCTAAATAAAGAAGGTTAAACGCAAGAGCCACAAAAAAACACTATCCAGGCCTTAGAGAATCATTTTATTCATGAGTTAAGAAATACTAAAACCAGGAAAACTTCATGAACATATTACCACATTATAAAATAACTTTCGGTTAACTCATTCATAAAACAAGTTATACGCTAAAGTGCCTTTTAAAAATATACTTCATGTTTTAAATTGGTTGCAGCCCCTAATGTACAAAAGTAACTAAAACACGTTTTTTTTGCCTTTTTTTATAATAAAGGATACATAACCAAACAAGGTTATATTTCCGGGAAATAAAAATGACTGTTAGTACCAAATGTGATACAAAGACAGTAATAAAAATCATTCAGACCATGGATGGGCTTCTAATGGCTGAATATGACTGAAAATGGCAGAAAAAAGGCTTTTATCATGAATTTCTTGAAATTTTGTACGGAAAGGTTAGGTTTCCCAATTCTGAAAAAAATCAGGACAACTATTTTTAATACCTTATAAGAATATTTATACGTTTTACAATCATCGCAGCCCCTATCAAACGTAGGTAACGTAAAAACGTCGTTCTTTCGAATTTTTTCGAACATTAAGATCACATAACTAAATGGGGTTATGTTTCCGAGAGCTAATAATGACTGTTTGTACCAAATTTGATACAAAAACAGTAATAAAAATTATTCAGACCCTATATGGGCTTCTAATGGCTGAATATGACCGAAAATGGCAGAAAAAAGGCTTTTTTCTTGAATTTCTTGACATTTTGCACGGTGAGGTTCGGTTTTCTAATTCTGAAAAAATCAGGCATACTAGTTTTAGTATTTTATAAAAATATTTATACGTTTTACAATCATCGCAGCCTCCAATGGACGTAGGTAGCGTAAAATCGTCGTTCTTCCGAATTTTTTCGAACATTAAGATCACATAACTAAACTAGGTTATGTTTCCGAAATCTAAAAATGACTGTTAGTACAAGTGTGATACAAAGACAGTAATATAAATCATTCAGACCCTGTACGGGCACTTAATAGCTGACTATAACCAAAAATGGCAGACAATAGGCTAGTTTCTTGAATTTCTTGACATTTTGCACGGTGAGTTTAGGTTTCCTAATTCTAAGAAAATCAGGGCAACTACTTTTAGTACCTTGTAAGGATATCCGTACTATTTTTTTTTTTTTGCAGCCCCTAATGGACGTAGGTAGCGTAAAAACGTCTTTTTTTCGAATTTTGTCTAACATTTAGATCACATAACAAAACGGGGTTATGTTTCCGAGAGCTAAAAATGACTGTTAGTACCAAATGTGATACAAAGACAGTAATAAAAATCATTCAGATCCTGTATGGGCTTCTTATAGCTGAATATGACTGAAAATGGCAGAAAAAAGGCTTTTTTCTTGAATTTCTTGACATTTTGCACGGTGAGTTTAGGTTTTCTAATTCTAAAAAAATCAGGGCAACTAGTTTTAGAACCTTGTAAGAATATCCGTACTTTTTACATTTATTGCAGCCCCTAATGGACCTAGGCAGCGTAAAAACGTCTTTTTTTCGAATTTTTTCTAACATTGAGATCACATAACTAAACGGAGTTATGTTTCCGAGAGCTAAAAATGACTGTTAGTACCAAATGAGATACAAAGACAGTAATAGAAGTCATTCAGACCCTGTATGGGCCCCTTATGGCTGACTACGACCGAAAATGGCAGAAAAAAGGCTATTTTCTTGAATTTCTTGACATTTTGCACGGTGAGGTTAGGTTTCCTCATTCTGAAAGAAATCAGGGCAATAACTTCTAGTACCTGATAAGAATGACCATATGTTTCACATTAATTGCAGTCCCTACTGGACGTAGGTAGCATAAAAACGTCTGTTTTCCGACTTTTTTTTAATTTCAGGAGTTTATTACTCTCTGAGGTTATGTTCTTGAGCCCTATAAAGTACTAAATTTATTTTTTACTACCATAGGTATGCAGAAATATTTATTTCGGATTTTTTTTACCATGTATTACTGAGAGGTGTAGTGCTTAATATTCGTTTAATACGTATGTAACTCTGATTGTTAATAATTATGTTTAAACTGGTTAGATGTTAATTTTTTTTTTTTATGGTATTATACACCTCTTGCCGTTGGTTAATTGGGTTATTTACGACAAAAACAAATTTCTTTTTTTTGGATTTTCGTTGGGCTCCAACGTTTGAAACTTCAAACACATAGCAGCGTGACGCAGCCTACGTCCGCAGCCCACCGCACATCCTCTATTATCTCCACGAGAGAAGTGTGTGCACTGTGCTGCTTACGAAAGCCCGACTGCAACTCATGCAAAATATGATTCCGCTCGACGAACCCGGTAATCTGCTGCCATGCCACAGACTCAAGCAATTTCGATGCCACGCAGAGTATGATCGACCTGTAGTCGCTGTGGGTGCCAGGGCGCGAGCATTTTGGTATTGGACGGATGATTGCCTGCTTCCATAGCGATAAAAAGACCCTGGACTGCAGGGAACAGTCGAAAATATTGAGCAAAAATGGCTGGCAGGCAACGGCGAAGAGTCGCGAGCGGAATATTATCATTTCCACGGGCATTAGAATGCGCTGCACACATCGCGTTGATCAGGTCTGAAAAAACAGTAATATGTTGGAAAAAGAACCACTCACCGAAGCAAATCCGGACAGTAAGAAGCACGTCAGACAAGGGGAGTGCGGCAGTCGAGCCCACGAAAAATTAATTGAGTTCATTAGGGTTGACAGAACCCCCCAAAAAATTTATATTAAAAATAAATTTTTTTTTTCATATCTCACAACTTTATTACCAGAGGAACAAAGTCCTAGACCTTAAAACCTACATTTTTATTGCCACAAAAACACAAATACATTTTCTACTTATTAAGAAATCTGAAGTAGGATCTTTAAAGATTTCAGAGATTGCAGTGAGGGTACAATGAAAAGCTGATCTCTCACGTAATGGACTCTTTAGTTGTCGATTTCGACGATGCTGTTTCAATCTCGATAAATTTTCTGCGTCAGTTTCTTGACGCCTCAAATTGTATTCATTAGATACATTTATAGTTTTCTTTCCAATTAAACCTTTTGTGACCATTGGCATGCTTACGACTTTCATGACCCCTAAAGGCTATTTTCAGTCAACTTTGTTAATTTTACTATATTTGTTGGCTAGGTAGTTCGACGTCCGATGGACCTAAAAAAGACCGGTGAGCTTCTTAAGTTAACTCTTTCTTGTCTGCAGTTAACAGTAATTGTGACTGCCTGGATACCTCAGGGTGATCTTTTCTGGCTTACTGTTGAAGACCCAGACTGATTGGGAGAAAAACTACAAAGTCCGAAGCTTTGGGGCTAGTTGTAGTGCTTTTTTTCAACGTTTCACGGTATAAAGTCGAAGAAGTTGGTGTCTAAAGCACCTTTTTTATTTGCAGATTCAGTTGTTTTGGTGATCTTAGATGGGGAGATTGGTTAGTGATACTTGTCCAGTGGAAGCTGTCCCATTGGCTCAAGTTTTTTTTCCTTTATAGCTGTTATAGGTTTGCCCAACGCAGACCTTAGAGAGGATCAGTGATTCCTGGTTGAATGCTTAGAGTCGAGAGGGTAGTAAAGGGTCGTCGGTCACCGGGTTTTCCAGCCTTGCGAAGAACAACTCTGCAGGTGACGTCTGCTAGTGAATGGCTGACTTGGTTTAATAGTGCCCATCTTTAGTTAATACAGTCTTTTAGATGACGAATCACTTCCGGAAATGGTAATGAAAATGTATTTGTTGGCAAGGTAGCTTACACTTAGGTGGATCCTAATAAAAACCGATGAAATTAATGGTTAACTAGGGAACGTATATACTTACAATAGCCCTTAAAAGCTCCAGTGGTGAAACTTCCAGGCTATTCTTTATTATTATTCCTGATGATAAAGAGCTGGATACAGGTTGCTTGATTCTTACCCTGGGAGTCTCGATGAACGGAGACTGTGATGGAGGGAGGTACGCCACTGACGAAAGAATATCTCGTCTTGGGTCATTCCCTGGATAACCAACCGCTCATCGTTAGACGAGAACATGTGGGTAAGCGCGTTGAGGACGCGACGACCAAGAAGGTAGCCGTTGTGGCTGCCCGTGCCCCTCAGAGCTGTTTTCCCTTGCTTACATTTGTAGCCACAAGTTTTCCAACTGCACCAGGTGGAATGGTGGGACTGCCACACAACTCTGAAGAGTTGGTGCAGATTGTGCTCTGGCTAGATATGTCTCCTGGTGTTGTGTCAGAGACGGCATCGGTTGGAATTAATTTTTTTTTTTTTTTTATTCCACTTGTCGAGATGCAGGGTGAATGGACACCTAGGTCCCTTCCCCCATAGAGAAAAGTGTCTTCCGTAACCGGGATACTCAGCTGCAAGACTATCATTGGCATTCTCTATACAGCTCGTTGAACTGCCGAAGCTTGACCACACCACTATCGAGACGCTCCGGCTTATTATTATCACACTTATTCAATTATGTTGCAGGTGGCTTTAATTTTATGTCAACGCCACCTAGCGGATTTTACTGAACTAAAGTGAGAAGCTGGCGTATTTTTGCAAAATTTTGAGCTCATTTATTGCTATTGTTATTGAATTTTTTCAGATAAAAACTATACTAAAACCATCTAGGAAGTATCATAAATCAGAGTGCAAAATTTCAGCATAATCGGTTCAGTAGTTGTCGCGGTTAGCGATTACAACGGTTTTAACGACTTTGCTTTATATATTAGTAAGATACACATTGACATAACAGAGGTCGTAAAACATGCATTATTTCTGAAATTATTCTGCTAAACATACTATCCTTAAAATACAATTCAACGCAATACATTTGTACAGCTCTATGTTATTGTTATTATCAACGTCAACATCAACCCTTTTAATATTACAGTGAAACTTTTCGGTTTGCTTTACATCGTAAAGAGCACAAGTGAATTTGTAGGCTCTATTGTGATAAGAACAAGTAGTAACCAATCTTAGAAGTTTATACGGTAAATCGTATGATATATCACTGACTTGGAATTAATATCTCTGGTTCAGGCCCCTTTTTTTAAAAATTTGCTATAATATATATCTTTGTAAAATTTTCAAGATTCTTTCGTTCAATATTTTATATCTGTTTTTTTGTATTATAGTGCTTTACGTCTGGCTCTCTTGTAGAGACACTACTTAGGGCACTTAGCACTTAGGATTGGGAAGAAATTGGGATGTGATTAATTGCGAAAAGAGCCCTTATAGTTGCTCCGCATTTGACCGTGACGATTGTCATATGGATCAGGCAAACTCTAGAAAATCTCTCGTAAAAAAAACCTGGTCCAGAACTGCCCGGTTTATATGCCTCATTTCTAACTTGTTGTCTAAGCTGCAGACTTAGACAATGGCGCAGAAATTTGGCACATCTCCTGCTCATAATGTCAAAGAGATACAGTAACAGTCAATCCATCCATGAAGTAAACAGCAGAGGCAAAACGGCTAGACTTGAATGATTACCCATCCGAGTACTAACCAAGCCAAATGCTGGTTAACCTTGATGATCAACGGGACTGTGACTCTATTGATGATCCATTGTGTCGGTTAATACTTTATATCTCAGTAAACTCAATTTTTCGTGAGTCTCTGGTTGACTATTGATAGCAAATTTCAAGGTATACATCTTTATATTCAAACTTTTATGGTAAATTCTGCTAGGTAAAGAGTGTTTAAAAAAAAAAAATTTTTGTTTTTACATATATGCGGCGGCTCGGCCCAGCGCGCCAACGACGTGCCAACGTCGCAAGCAGACGCTGATGCCGAGAGAGGATTTCGACTAGCGCAGTCGGCCTCTTTCTCTCTCACACGCGCTAAGGAACGGGAAGGGCGCCATGCTTGATCACCGTGGTGCTGTGACCGTCCTGCTCGTTCACACACGCCAGGGGTTTACCACCACAGCTGAGGCGGGAGAAGAGAGGCCGGAGGAGAAGTCGGAAACTCGGGAACAGGAAAAGTGTCTGTCTGCGCGCGGGACGCCACCTAGCTTGACGGCCTGTACGTGCTCTCTGGCCAAGAGTGCGTACCCAAGAAGAATCCAGTTTTTATACACATTATAACTATTTAAGCAATTACTCTTCATCTCTAAGTTAAGTTAATAGCAAGTTCATGTAAAGCTCAACGTTGTGGCATTAAAGATTCATTAAGTTATTTGTGTGTTCCCCCTTTTCTATACATTATCCTTCGCCCACGTGCTCGCGCAAAAGCTCTCTTTTGCGAGGTCCGTAGAATGACCTCCAAATATATGTAGCCTGGAGTCCACCTGTATACTTTTATGCATGAGATGTTCTCACATCTCATTGGCTAGAGTTCAAGTACTAGTGGCACCATCTGAGATTAATTTTCTAGATCGCCGTCCACATTGTTAGCTTTGAACAGAAGGATAGCCTATTCTTTGAGCACATAATCATAACCCTGTTTCTTGAAACCTTGAATGCTCACAGAGTAATGCATTTTCTGTCATTACAGTATTTAATTTTATGTTTTTTTTTAAGCCTTCATTTTTAGGAAAATATCCTTTGTTGGTTGAATACTTACGAACAAGGTTTTAAGCACAGATTTCTTGTTTCCATCATCATCATTCTTAGATAAGAGTTTTGGATACTTAAAAATATTTTTAAAATTGCTTGCCCACGGTTCAAGTAACATACTAAAGTAAAACTTTTTAAGCAAATCAAGTTTTCAAACAACTTTATAGGCTGTATCTTTTGATTTTTTCACAGATTTTGTTTTTTCAATCATTATGTTTCTCTTTTCGTTTCTGTTTAAACTTTTTTTACTCTTCTTGTAGTCGTTTATTTTTTGATCCATCTTTACTTCAGCTAGTGCACTAGTCTTGACCCATGATTGTTAAAAATGAGCTGATGCTAGCACAGCCATAAATTGACTTTATATACCTTCACACAAATTTCTCGATACTATCATTCATTGTACTGTACTGAACGATACGGTGATGCAAAATTAAGCAATAAGCCAACACTAGAAAGAAATTGGTTGGACCATCTGCTTAATTTATGGTGAGCAGCGCCCCCCAACTACTTGGTGGAGCAGTTCTCTCAAGTTTTGGTGCAACAGCAACAGACGCACATTATATGTTAAGGTTGTACAAAGTTTTATAGGCATTAGGTGTGTATAGTGTTCAATGTATAAAAAATTATAAGGGGTAATTTATCACACTGATCAGAGATGACGGAATTGAATACTGTGCAATATGAAAACAAGACATTTAGTAAGTATGCATAAAAAAATAAATATAACCTTAAACAGTTTGAATATTTATTCAGCTCTGCTGCGCACTTGAAGCTCAAATGAATATGAATGTCAATAGCCGTTTTACTAAAATAAACACACATTGAATTGTTTTAGGCGGTCTTCAAGTTGTTACATTGTCACAGAGTGAGCACTGACCGTGGATGTGTATCCAAATTAGATATTGAAGAAATAAAAATCAGTTTTTCAGATCAGTTACGAGAGAATGAAAATAACGATACTTCTAATCAAGAAAATTCTCATAAACATCTGTCTGATGCTATTTTTATCCCACGTAATACATTAAATCATCTAATTCAACCTAACCTTATCGTCCTTTTTTATATGTTTATCTATTAACAACACGCTTACACATCATGTAGGTCAAGAATTTGTTAAGAATGAGTTGTATTGTTTAATAACCTTACAAGAGTTGTTGGGAAAAATCGTTTTAGATATGTATGCAATAAGTAAAAAGGTAAATTATCATCGTTTAAAAGACATTACCATCTTACATAAGTTGAAAAAATGATAAATCTTACACGTAAGTTCTATTAGTGAGCAAAGTATTAACATAACACCGATGACTCTATGGCAATTAAATTAATGACAAGTGAAATATGAGAACTTGACTTTTTTAAGACGAAGACTTTTATTTACAATGTTATTGTTATAAAAATAGACTTTTTATTTTTGATCTGAATTTGAATGATTGTAAGTCAGTTAAGATCATTTTACTGTATAGCTTCTTTTTCCAAGTCATCATACAAAAAAGTTCATACAATAAAAATATTTTATTTTTAGAAGGATAACCAGTAAAAGATTTGAAGAGCTTACTGCACAATTTGTACAACTTTTTTCCTCGTAGGATGCCCAGTATTTACACAAGAGTTATCATGTTTAAAAAATTAATCTGTTGTAGGTGCTGGTGGCTGTTTAAATGACACCTATAAATTTTAGAGGAATCGTTAATGATTACAGGAAATTTGTCTGTATCTGCACCAAAGGAAGGTACGGCACAAGGTAATATAAAAACTGATATATTTTGTACATAGTTGGTTACGTAGTCATTTAAGAATATTTTTACTTACTTGTTTATGCAGTACTCCCTACCAACAATTTTAATTTAATAAGAAATCCAGCTAAAGCAAATCAATCAAGTCAAAATACATTGCAAGAGTGAAAAGGAAGTTTTGACGATAGATATCGTTTAGTGCAAAACAAAAAAAGGAGTGATGATTGTTTAAAGCAGTACTATCGAAGTTTTCCATACCTGTACACATCGTTAGGTGTCTCATTGGTTAGTGATAGATAAAAGTTCCTAATTTTAAAATACAGTTCCTTTTTTAACTCAAAGTTTATTTAGTTATGTCATGAATAAATTTTCTCTTTACACGTAGCAAAATGTAATAGTTTAAATTTAGGAACAATACTTTACACAGATTTTTATTTGCAGTTGGAATCAGACTTTTTATCAATTACATCTATCTTGATCTTACAAGAAATCATAGAGTCAACTCTCAAAACATTGAACAACACGCTGCTGTCAAATACATAACCATCTACGGCAGAAGAACTTTAACTTATTTTTAAAAATCAAGAATTCTAGAGGTCAAAGAGTTTAATGATTTTCATTCCGATCGGCTAAAGTCAGGCTTCTACATATTTCTTATTTCCACCTATCATAGTATAGTATCCTATTTAATAATATCATGCAATTTTAGGAGATTACAATGAGAGTCTGGCTCTTCTCCTATTGACTCTGTGCGTGATAATTCAAATATCAGTCACAATTCAAACAAACACTTTAATTATCAATAAAAAGAGGATTAGCGAGTCCTTCATCTTGCAAGTAGAGGTAATAAAACTCTCATTCCACACCTTGTTCCAAATCTTATTCCATACAGTTTAAGGTATTCAATTACATTTAGTTCTTGCAATATTTATTCAACGTTATGTTGCTGTTTCTAAAAATGATTCTAATGAGAAAATCTTTTCCATTATGTTATATTCATTTCAGGATATTAAGAATGAAAAAGAAATTCTTACGGAATATGAGACATGGTAAGACAGTAACAAACAAATAGTTATACCTTATATTGTGTTTGTCGGTGAAATCGGCAAAATTTCCCTGGTGTACTTAGTAATTAATCACTAAAAATATTACTTTCCCACTTTAATCAAAGCGGTTGAGGCTTGCTACAAATGTCTGACTACGTTAAATATGTGACCTTATTTTTCTGATTATGTATGGATGTTTAGGCTAAAATACGTTTACCGTGTACCCTGTAAGTAATGTTATGCTACTGTAGATATATTATGTACAGAGTTAAAAAAAAATAGTATTGTATAAATAAATTGTTGTTAAGTCGAATTAAAGTTTATTATTTGCATAATATATAAAAATTTTTGCAGTGGAAACGATCACTATTTTTAACTATATTTTAAATTATGTTTTATATTTTTATGCGAACTCTAACTATCCCCGAAAAGTAGTCCAAGACGTTATCAATTGTACGAACCAACTAGTTCGCAATATTTTATTGATAAGTTTGAGGAATGATATCATTGCTATATAAGAAAAAATTTAATTTAAAATCAATCTCAATGATATGAGCGCATGTTTCACAAAATATAATAATATTTATGACGATTTTGTGACGGAATCTAGAAGATTCACCTTATTAAAAAAAAAGATTATTTGATCCTGAATCGTTTATTATTGGGCATACTTTATAAGAAAAATTAATTGGAAACGAAATGTTGGATGTAACCCAGTCGATGCACGGAATGTGAGTCTCGTGATTTAAATCTTTAAAATCATTTCTTGAAATTCCTGGCTTATATGGAAAGATAACTAATTACATTAATGATTCAAATAAGGAAACACATTTAATTTCTCATATCATGCAGGAAGCCTATGGTCTAAATATACTAGTAAATTTCAAGATCAAAAAATCCCTCCGCTTTTTCATTTTGATGACGAGTTAGAAGTAGGAAATGCTTTAGGGTCTCACAGTGGTCACAATTAATTTGGAGCCTGTTATGTAATCTTGGGCTAAATAGAAACTTTGGGCTTACTGAATCATTTAGAACATCTTACTGTTACCGAATTTTGAAGGTTGATTTACAACAAACAAGAAATTTAACTGTAGAACATAATATGTTGCTAACAACAAAAGAGGAATATGGAAGAGATGTAATAAGGCCAGATCAACAATAAAGTGGACTAAAAGAAAAATGTATTCTTAATAGAGTAGATGATTTGCATATTCTAGACAACATATGCGTTGATTTAATGCATGACTGCATTCAGGGTGTCTGCGAGTATGTCCTGTAAAATTTATTATGTACGTACATATTTGAAAAAAAATTGTTTACATTAGAATATTTTAATCATAAAATTAAAGGTCTAAGTTTTTTGGTGACGATAATATAAATAAACCACCTATTATCTCATTACTAAGATTGCAGAAAAAATCAGGCTTGAAACTCTCTACTGCTGAAACCATAACACTTTTGAGTTTTTTCGGTACGATGATTGGTCACTTAGTTAATAAAGATGATGAGCACTGGGAGCTATATAAACAATTATTAAGAATAATAGATATTGTTATGTCTCCACGTGCTACTAAGTATGATGCCAAAATTTTAAAAACACTAGTCAAAAAGTACCACAAACTCTATTTGAAATTTTACGCATGGTTGACTTTCAAATTTTACGTCATGACTCATTATCTTAAATTATTAATAAAAAATGCACCAATCGTTAGTTATTGTTGCATGCAATTTTAAGTGTATTATCGAAAATTGAGAAGTTACTTAATATTAACGATTACTAAAAAAACAGGTTCTGTAAATGTGTTACACATTCAACAATCTTGAGATTACAAAAAATATTAAATGCGGTTTTCCAGATTAAAGTAATCAAGAAATCATATTTGTTTATGACACCAGTAATTTTAAACTGTCAACATCAATTTAATATCATTGAAATTAATAGTATTTAATATAAAATTAATGCATTTATCGTAGCTAATATAATCAGTTTTGAAAATGGTTTTGGAGAGATTAAAAAAATAATGAAAGTTGATGACTATATTTATTATGAACTCAATTTGCTCAAAGAAATAACATTTGATGATCACATACATTCGTATATTGTAGAATAAAAAAGTAACATAAAATTATTCATTAACTACGTTAACGTATCAAACGTGGCCACTTCTTTCTCGATTTGATCAAATGACACGCACAATGTTGTTACTTCCTATACCTTGTAATTCAAAACTCACATTATTCACATTTATTTTCAAAATTGGCAAAATGTAAAAAAAAAATTTACTCAATTATATAATTATTTAAATACTTATGTCTGTATAAAATATTCAATATTGATATAATTAATTCTGTTTATTACATAATCGTAAGATTATTTCTTAATTCAGTAACTGCACCACTTATGGTAACATAGTCCAACCAAAAGTTGAGAGAACTGCTCCACCAAGCTCTTGGTGCTTCTGCTCACCCAAGTTGGGTGAACTGTTCACCCAACACGGGCGAGCGGCAGAACCAAACAGTTAGGGGCGCTGTTCACCGTAAATTAAGCAAACGGTCCACCTTACTATTTTCCAGTGAACGTATGGGCAGAAAACTTCGTATGTGGCTCAAAGTGTAGTTTTACTTATACTAAAGCATTTTTTAGTGATTTGTTTTGTTAGAAAGAATCGAGAAAGATTAAAGGTATTCAATTATAAAAGTAATGTTTTCTTAGTCAAGGCGAATAATCATTATCACAACAAGAATTTCCAAAAGCAGCATACGCAGTATGTAGCAACTCGCACTTCTTACGCATTATATTAAAGTTAATATAATCATAAGTGCAATATTCTAAAATTAAAAAGAGTTTTGTACTCTTATATTTTAGCGATCAATCAAAAACTCATAGATACAAATTTGTCCTTTTGTCCTTTTTAAAATAATTTAATAAGTGAATCTTATGAAAATCTGACATTACTACGTATAGCAAAAGCCGAAAAAGCTTTAATATTACTATTTTTAAATCTTTCTTAGTTGCTACTACCATGGGATTAGCAGCATTGAAATTAACGAGAGTTTGCCACACAGAATTTCTGTTATTCCTAGCTCTTGTGAGTATAACCTTATGATTTGAATGAACAACTATCTTACGATAGTCTTAGAAAAATCTAAGATTATTTTCAGTGGAAGTATGATACGAAAGTAGATGTCATTATGAGTAGGATTCTTATATTTTTTCCTGACAAGAAGACAACCTTTATTAAGCACAGGTTGGATCAGGACAAACTGATAGCCAATTTTTCGTAAGAGTTATTAATCTAAAATTTTTGCACTTCTCCACCTTTATGGCATTTATCTCATATATTATCTTTTCAAAGTAGTAGCAAATGGCATTGTTTATTAATCCAGTATATTTTACTGCTGTATTTTTATCTACTGTAACTAATCTTCCTTAAGCATGTCACAACTTTGGGGAGTACAACATACGAATTTTCATGTTAAACTAACTACGAATTTTATAGCTATGACTGTATGTTAATGATGCATATAGTGAATGAGCAAGAAAGTCAGTGGGCAATAGATAAATTAAATGAGACTGTATACTGAATATTTAGGATCTCGTCCATTTTGTGTGTAACAAAAAAAAACATTTAACCAACTTTTTACGAGGGCTTTTTATTTTTAAACCAAGACTTTTTATTAATTGTATTCTTTTAAAAGCTAATTTTTGACATATTGGCTGTTTTCTTAAGTGTGTTTATGCTTTGATAGACTCTTTTTACTGAAATCTCGACGATTTACAAGTTCATTGTTAAGTGAGCGCTAAAGTGCATATTGAGCTGCCTGTATGATTTGTTTTATTATAAATGATAACGATTATCGAGAGGGTTTCATGTGCAATTTTATAGTTATGACTTCTCCACGAAAATTTACTAAATCACTATTTTAATGTATGTTACGTAGTTATATAAAATCATTAATTGAAGGGACTTCAATCATGTAATATGCCAGTAATACAGCTAGGAAGAATTTATGATTTGTGCTCACATTGTTGCTATCCATGGAAGCTCTACTCAGAATATTACGTTCAACTCTTCATGCATTTATCTTAAAAATAACTACAAGTGAGTCTTATATATTAGTGGTGTTGTTATCTAGAACTCACTGAGTAAAGCTCTATAGACGGCCTATATGATATTTAGGTCTAAAATCAACAGTATGATTGCACCTTATAACACTTTGAAATATATTATTGATCTTCTAAATATCAAGAGTTATGTTGCAAGTTTGTTAGATCCTAATTAAAAATGACTTAACATATTCGATCTCATAATTGCTGGTTGGTAATACAATAACTTGATTTCTGACGCATAATTTATAACCATTTTCATTGATATTTCAAATTGAATTAAATGATAAAATTTCTATATGAAAAATAGTGTGCATCAAAAATAGAAAAAGTATCAGAGGGGCTGAGTACTAATGCTTTTTTTATGGTTGTCAAAGTATAATTGAGAGCTTTCTCTCTACGTAAAAGAGCTTTATTTGTTTTGAAAAAAGCTTGAAAATAGGTCCATACTTATTTTTAAAATTCAGTTTCAGAAAGCTATAGACTGTCAGCAAGTGAATTATTTTTCATGAATACTCCCAAAAAATGAAAAATTAAGAAAAATCATTTTAGAATATCTTATCACATTTATGTTGGTCAAAGCTTGATCAGTTTACTTTGTTGCTTTAACCTTTTGTTTTCTTTACACTTTTTTAATCATAAGGCTTAAAATAGAGTTCTTATCCAATTTTGTGTGTTTTAAAGTAAGGACATTTTTTCGAGAAAAATAGCTTCCATGGTTTAATCATGTCTCTAACTCTGTGTAAGCTACTTTTTGCTGATTTAGTAGTATAAATGCTCCAATTACTTTAGACATTCCATTGTCCTATATAGCACCAGTATCAGCAATTTAGCACTTAAACCATTAAACAAGGGAGTCAGAGGTGAAGCTTCACCAATTCAAGTATGAAGGCGTAAGATGAGAGAAATTTTAATATGCTTTTTACCATCAGATCTTGTAACTTCACTACGAGATCTTTTCAGAGTACTACAAATGATATCTCATTTTTTTTTGCTTTTGGTATTCATGTTTTGTAAGGCAGTTTAAATAACTTCTCTCAAAGCACTTACTTGTTTTTTCTTTAAACAATTTTTTTTTCTTTCTCTTTGGTTAAGACGCTGTTTTTTCTGCTGCTTTAGATCCATATCAAATAGTTTTGAGCTTTCTAGTGCCCGTTACCACAGCAGCTGCAGCTTTTTTACAGATACCTAAATCTAAAGCTTTCACACTTTGCCATAAGCCTTCTTAGCTAAAACTTCATCAGCTTCGTGTTTGGCTTTTAAATTTTGTTAATTTTTTTAATATGCTCTATCATGCTCTTTGCGCACTGCATCTAACGGATCAACTCCTGAATCTCCTCTAGCAAGATGCTTAACAAGCTTAGTACCTGGACTGCGATATTAAGAACCCGGCAAATAGAGCTCTAAGAAAATTTATGATTCCATTAAAAGACCGTTTTCTCTCCTACAAAGGATGATGATGGATAATGATGATTATTTTTCAGAGGTTAGGTCATGACTAAGTATTTAAGAAAATAAATAATGAATGTATAGTGCAAGAATTCGTTGTAATACAGAGCCTAAAGTATATTCCAAACAATATACTTTATAAAATATAAGAGCCTAAAGCGTTATTCTATTTAGTTAAAAGATTACTTCTTGCTAATCTTTAATACAGTATAGACATGGAGTTAAAAGAGCAACTCATAAAATTACAAGTTTCGAATTTTGACGCTATTGTCAAACAAGATAAACGTTTGAAATGACAGGGTGAACTACTTACCGATAGTTTTTGAGCTGTATTTTCAGGTCCATTTAACGGTGATAAAATTAATAGCTCATGAGCTTTAATCGTGCATACCAATGCAGTTAAGTTTGAAAATGTGTACTTATATTTATAATCAATGTATCAACCAAAGTAAAAATGTTTAAAATGGTTATTGAAGCCTTATGGATGCGAAATACTTATCTTTTAGCTCATACGAGACTGTAGTTTCAACAGATAATTCTTTAGCAAATTCTGTAATGATTTTGATGAAATAACTTGTGGTGAAAAACAGGATAATGTAAAGGTCTTCTGCAAGAGTCAACACAAAACGTGGACTGCTACTATCTCTTTTAACTCATATCCTCAAGTACCAGAGCAGCTTATGAGAGATAATGTTAACTTTCTAGTCTTATTTCGTCAAAATAAAGTTAACTTGCGGCATGTGTACAATAGTCATAAGAACTCAGACATGCTGTACATGTAATATAAAAAATTATGCTCTAACTGCTAAAGTGACGATAAATATGTACTTATGTACTTATGTACATATGAATCTACTGGGAAGTGCTGTGTGAGAATGTTAAAAAGCAGTTATTAAGTGAAAAAAACCTAACGTATTACAAAACAGTGAAAATAGCAAACGTAATCAAGGTGACCAGCCGAGTAGCGGGAAAAATGCAACTTGCATCGTACTGATCTCAGAACGCCGACAGCGTAAGTTTAATCTCACTAACAATAGGCGCGAGCGGAAAGTATTTTTGCTGCGTGAGCCAAGGGCACGTCGCATCAGACTATAAGTTCGAAACGTACAAGTGCCACGGCTGTGGTAACCCTGGCCATCTGGGAAGAGCCTGCAATAACAAAGAAGTGGTAAGCAGTGGCAATTCCAAGAAGCAATCAGGCCAAGGTAGCAAACAGGAAGGCCAATAAGCGGAATGAAGCAAGTTGCAACCTGGTAAGAGAAGAAGAGGTTGAAGAGAAATATCTGGGAAGCAGTTTTAAGCGAGTTGTTGTTGTGCATTGGCCCTTTTTGTATCGCAAGATAAAATTGAGCCTATAGTAAGAATGCGAGCGCCGACTAACGTTAATGAACTGCAATCCTTCTTGGGGGGTCTAAATTATTTTTCCCGATTTATAAACTACTCACAAATTTTAATTCCTCTTCATAACTTGCTCTGAAAGGATGTAGAGTGGTATTTGACGCAGGAATGTAAAGAAACGTTCCAGGGGGCTATAAGAGGGTCAGTGTCTTACGAAGTTCTCTGCCATTTTGACGAAAAACTGCAGATAAAAGTTACTTGCAACGCATCACCATGTGGCCTGGGTGCAGTTTTATTTCACGTTTTCCCAAGAGGGGAGCTAAGGCCTGTTGGCTTTGTTTCAAGAGCACTGTCACGGGCCAAAAAAATTACACGCATCTCGATAAAGAGGCTCTAGTTTTAGTATTCGGTGCGAAGGAATTTCATCATTATGCGGATGGTCGTGAGTTTACGCTTGAAACTGATTAAAAACCGCTGATGTTTATTTTTGGCCCTATGAAAGGTCTGCCCCAAATGTCTGCGAGCTGGGTGCAGAGGTAGGCTGTTTTCTTTGCAGGTTACAATTTTACAATTAAACACATTAACAGCAAGGAAAATGGCCCTGCCAACGCGCTTTTACTGGTACGCGTGAGGAAGAAAATGCTGCTGACATGGAAGTTTACTCGTATTAAAATGTTATCTAAGAAGGCATACCCATGCGAAATAGGGAACAAGTTCAAGAGAAAGCAGCGAGTGATTTGAGATTAAAGTAAGTAAGAAACTACATATAATTCGGTTGGCCAGTTTACGTAAGTGACGAGCAACTTATTTTTAAAGCAAAAGAGCTTGAGCTTACAGTAGATAGGGGTTGTATATTTAGGGGCATCAATAATTCCAGCTATGCTTAGAAAACCAATGTTGGCGGAACTACATTTGGCACACGTAGGGATAATCAAAATGAAGTTGCTTGATAGGTCATATGCGTGGTGGCCTCGGGTTGACAGTGATGCCAAAAAAAGCCAAGTCTGCCAAGTCATGCAAGATAAGCTTGCAGAATGGGACCAACCCACCAAGAGCGAAGCTGCATAAGTGGCAATGGCTGGAAGGGCCAAACCAGCGAGTTCATATTGACCTTTGCGGCCCTATAGAGGGGCATACCTATGTTATTATGGCTAATGCGTATTCAGAATAGGTATAAATTAAAGAAATGTCAAATATAACGTCCATGTCCACAATTTTATTTTTGAGTACCTCACAACATCGAGACCACCCAACGTGTTAGTAAGCGATAACGGCCCAACCTCTACATCTGAAAGTTTTAGTCAATTTTTTTTAGAAAGCGGGGTACTTTATGTGCGAGCTGCTTTTTACCACCCAGTCTCTAACGGTGCAGCCAAAAATACGGTGCGTAGTTTCAAGGATAAATTTTGATTATTATGCCAAACTATGCCTCTCACCAGGACGCACTAATGAACTATGTCATTGCGTACCGAACAAAACCTCACTGCACAACGGGGCTTACTCCAGCAGAACTACAAGTAGGATGAAAATTTTGAACACATCTAGAGGTAATGTGTTTTAAAGCTGGAAAAAATGTCAAAATAAACCAAGAGAAGTGACGTGTATACGCCCAAGGTGGTAGAACGGCTCACTTTGATCTTGGCAATCCAGTAATGGCAAAAAATTATGCTACCAATAAATGGAGCGAGGCCAACATACTGGAAATGCTGGAAAACGTAACATACCATGTTAAGACGGGGGATGGTTGCGTGTGAAAGCGCCACATTTATCAATCGAAACATTATAAAAATAACAACAATTATAGTTTTGTATGCCCCCCCAGGTCAAAGCGAGATGCTCGTTAACCCTACGCCATTAAGCGATGACTTATTATGTAACTCCACGACAAAGGGCTCTCTGAGCGCCCCTGAACAGTTGTTCAAAAAAAAGCTTGTTATTATTTCATATTGTAAGAGCGAGGGATCAAATTCTACTAAAGTGTGAACTCCACGTAAAGATGTGACACCAGTGCCACCTCTAGTAAGACGCTCTGAGTGAACTAGGAAACTGCCCACAAGATTGAATTTGTAGTGCAAAAAAAGGTTTACTTGATTGATTTTTATTTTTCATTATTCCTTTTCTTGAATATATGCTCAGTTTTTTTTAAAAAGGGGAAGGATTGTAGTAATTGTACTAGATATAGTTACGTTTTGAGCGTTACTATGTAGAGGCGTCGAGATAGAGGCGAGTTCGTCGCCGCACTTAGTATACACATAGTCGACAACAAGAGTGCTCAAGTCGTCTCGTCGCGCTCTGGGATTGCTGCAAACTATATGCCAAGCAATATGCCTTATACCCATTATATATTTATTTAATGAACTGTGCAATTGTTCGATTCTATTAAAAGAAATTGGAGCATTATCATTATCATCTTGTATCATCAAGAAAAAGATGTTCAACGTCAGTTAGGGAAGGCGAGAGACACTGATAAAAAAAATTCTAACCGGTAAAGCTTAGGAAAAATGAGGCTGAATAAGTGCTTAAGATAACTTTCAAGCCGATTGCAGATCCTTTAACGAAAGTTGCTTCCGAAACGAAAAAAAAGAAAAATAAGAAAAATTAGTAATAATTCTGAAACTCACAATTGTCCTTGTAGTAAGAACCATTAAGAAAATAACGAAGCTGAGAAAGTAAATAAACAAAACAACAACAAAAAATTCAGTAAGGATGATATAAAATTCCTGTCCACCATAATTATAAGGGATGATGATGATGTTGATTCAAATCTACTTATTTATACTGTCAAAGTTGGTAAGAATTCATCAAACTTTTACTTAAAAATACTTGATCATAATTATAATGATTTCTCAGATTTAAAGTATGATGTATGGAAAAAAATACGAATGCAAGCTTAGAGATTTGTAAATAGATTTTTAAAACAATTGTATCTGAATTAACAATACAAATAATTCCATGAGTGCTGGATTGATGGAGCTAATCGTCCAAAACCATACTCATAAGTCTGCAATGATACAAGTTAATTTGAAAAACTACTATAAGGAATATGACAGACTTTAAATTTTTACAGATAAGGGTTAAAAAAAAAGGAGCCAACTAAACCTACAATAGCAATGAGTTTAATGAAATTATTGCTCCAATGTTCAATCTTATGCTAAACTCATTCTAGTCTGTAGAAAAATTTGAATTCATCATCAAGCTTTACAACTAACTTTGGTCCAAATTTATTATGTACCTTTCTTTGTTTGGTCATCATATAGTTTCGCTTTAGAATCATTTCAGAAATTTTTTGGTGCGAAGGGAACCGTTATCAGCAATTTTTTCAAGAACAGCGAGATCTATTATTATTATTATTATTATTATTATTATTATTATTATTATTATTGTTATTATTAGTTTCCGTGGCATACATTCGTGGCTCTTGTCGTACATAANAAATAACTGATAAATTAATAAGTAAAAAAAAATGAAAAATAGTAAAGATATTTATACATAACACATATTGTGTTCAGATATATACAAGTATTTAAAAGGTAGATTTATACACTGGCCCTAAATCGAACCAAGGTCTCCCGTATACCGACCCACGACTTATCTTCTGAGCCACCACGTGCTTTTATATTATATACTTATTTTGGTTGGTATATGTACACCCCCACTCCCAAACACTTTTTGAAATACCTCCTAATCTATTATTTTTTGATGCGCACTATAAAATGGTGAAAAAAGCTCAATGTTTCTTTGGGTTGATTCTAATGTATATTGGAGAACACGCCATTTTGTCATAATTATACCTTTCTTTTGCTCTCGCTTGACGTCTTTAAAAATTACAAGGTCCCAAATAAATTGGTATTTAGAACATTATAAATCATAAAAGCTTTTATAAAATTAAAAAAAAAGAAAAAAATTAAACAACTTCTTTACATATTTGTCCACACTACTCTAGGGCTAAATAGACAGGCACGTGGATGTTTTTTGTTGTGATTATTTATGTATCAGTGTATTAAGTTTTTCGTTTAATACATACAAGTATGTGAGATGATATAGACATATGTTAAATGATTAAGAATGCATATAATAATGTAATAATACCCACCGTGAAAGTCATCGCATGTCAGTCTTATGCACAATCTTCAAAAAGGCGATATAAGCAAAATACTAAGACATGTAAGGCATACTAAGGCATTTGCGTTCTTTAACTTATTGAACCTATTTGCTTACTGTGTGTAGACCTGTGTAATATCATTATTAGTTCATTCAACGTAATTCATTAAAATCTTCACAAAATACATTACTGGGCCTTTAATTATTGCCTAGATCACAAACTCAATAATCTTTGTAAACTTTTAGAGCATATGATAATGCCTCATACAATTTGTCAACAAAGGAGTAGCTTTTGCAGTAAAACATGAATCTTTCTCGATACAAAGAAATTATATCTTCGTAATTTTCAATCTTCTATGTCACAATTTTAAAATATCTTTATGTGATCTATCATATCAAGTATTGTGGCTCATACTGTAACTGTAATTAAACTGTTTTTATAAACAGTACTCGTAAAAAACAGGTTTTCGTTAATACACTTACATTCACATGAAAATTTTCTTAGAAAAACTAAGAACACTAACAATTATTTGTTCTTTTTAATTTTCAAATACGTTTTTAGAACCTGTGATACCAGAAGAAGACCTTAGGAAATACATACTTTGATGATTTGTTAAAATATTAGAAAATAATAATCTTTCATTTTTAACTCGAACACAGACTCAGTATTACACTATATCTATAAAAGCTAATCGAAGCGCTTGAAAAAATCACAACAGTGTATTTTAAATGGTAACATACATGAAATAAACACGACAGGTACGATAAAAACATAATAACATTTAATTTACTTCTACATTTTAAAAAAGGCCTATCAGATCATACGTGGCTAACGTTCTGGATCATGCTCAAAGCAGAATATTAATTTTGTTTTTTGAAGCAAAGGTTTTTTTACGCTGTTACATGTTTACTCTACTCCGTTCAGTTGCCACAGCAGCAAAACATGTGTATCTGTTGAGCTGTTGTTGCTGCGCTGCTCTGTATTCGGAGTAGCTTGTACGAGCTTGGAAGTAAAATCAGTTGACATTGAATTTGATATGTGCCAAACGAAGTTTGTCAAAGTTCTAGATTTGGAATAAATTATTTTTGTTTTAAAAAGTTGCGATAAAAACTATTTAAAAACCGTACTTATATTGCAAAATGTTTATATGCAATTGTTTGTCCTTTATAATTCAGCCGTCTGCTATCAAGTCAAGTTCATCTGTCATTCCACTAAGTTAATATATTTTGTCAAAAAAAAGAGTCAAAAAAAGTGAGCTGCAGTGTGAGCAATTCTTTAAAACTAATTGCTTTATTATTACTTACAAGTGTTTAGAATTAACTCACACAAATCATGTACACATATTTTTAATTTGCAATCAACTGTGAGGGATATTTTTAAGGTTACATTGATTTATATAAAAACTGATTTAGAAAGAAGTTTAATATAATTCGTTCTTAATCAAGCATGACTTTTGTTTAATTGAAAAGTTGTTAGGTTACGTCAATTGATAAATCCTACTTAAAGCTCACCAAACACCCCTGGCGCTGCCTACGTAGGACCTGAGTAGGCTAGAGTGCTTAAGTAGGCCTTACTGATCGCTATAAGTTTAATACATATATTCGTAGTAGCCTCAAAAAATACAAAAAACTTTTGATAGTCCTAGCAAGGACTAATTATTGATTTTTTTTTTAATACATCATATCTATCTTTTTTTGGACAGTAGCATGTATTTTCGATACAATAACTTCCCTTGACCTTCAGTTGAGATACCACAACGTGCTTTTCTATAAGAAGTTTTTGGCTATATTTCTCGTCCTTCTGTTCCTTACTTATGTATTTTGGTTTGCTTAAGTACGGACCCATGTTTTTTGACGTTGGCTGCTCAATTGTCATAGGATAAGTGAAGCTATACGCAAATTTTCATTAGCTTATAAGAACGCACTAATTTCTTTGTACTACACACAGTCATCATTTTTGACATCAACATTATTATCAGTTTCAGAGTCACTATCAGTATTAGAAGTATTAGGTTCATCGACGATATCCCAACTGGTAGGTATTTTAAAAATTTTTTTCTCATAACTATTGAGTGCGTCTATAAAATATTCCGTGTCTCGTTCCATGTTGCTTTCCACCAAAGAGCACCGAAATAATTTAATTCGATAAACTTTAGTAAATGTGCAAAATTTCTTTCTACGTAGACTTTTATGTGCCTTGTGAGTACCACTCATTAATGCCTTTATTAAATATCTTAAAATAAGAGTGTCACGAGATAGTATCATATACTGCTGAATGTAAATCATAGCATACTCTATGGTAGATTCTAAATACGCAGCTGTATTATCTTTGTAAACGTGAGTGTCATGTGCATTTTTTACTACAGCGAACAAGTGCTGCTCTCATTTTCTAATGAAAAAATCATCCTCGAAACAGCGAGGTCCATGCACTTTCGTCGACTGATAATTGTTATTTTGTCGCACATCCATAGGTAAGGTGCAAACATGGCACGGGGGCTGCAAAATCCAATGACTAATGACCGGCGTCATAAGAGACACAACGGCCACTTCTTTTGGTAAAAACTATCGAGAAGCGTCGAGAAAAAATTTTATCTCTAAAACATAATGTATGTATAAATCAATTTTTTTATTTTGTACCACATCGTATTCACTATGACATAGGCGCGTATTCATTGCGTTTAATGTTGCGTGATAAGCTAAGCAGTACTCTGCGCTTAAATTCGTATATATACATTCTACTCTGTGCTAGTGTATGTATATGTTTTATAAAAATTAATCATTGGTTATTTGTATTTTAATCTCACAACAGTCTTAAGAAAAAGACTACACGAATAATGACAATAATATTATTTAATGAGATTTATTTATGACACAATTTTAAAAAACATAGCTTTATTTATTTTATAATATACATAGTCTTCAGAATCCACAGAATGTACCCATTCCATTTGTTAGTAAAATTTTTTCATTCGTTTGACATTGCAGGTGGCATACATAGATCTATACGCACCGTTATGGTGAGGATACACTGTAGCTAATAATGGGAGTTGTAACTCTTGATGATCAACTATATTATTTACTTGAAAATCAAACCTTTTGAGCCACTTTTTTTACAATTCTTCAATTACGTAAATCTTATTGGCATCGTTGAGATTTTCCCGAAGAACGTTACCAATGTCTGTACAGTCAATATCACTTGATTGCCAACTTAATCCATGAAAAGATAGCTCAAGCCATAAATTTTCGCGTTGGTATTTATCATTAAGTTTTTGCCAGGAAAATGGTGGCTTGGAAAGAAATACTTGAGGCTCATTATTTCCATGGAGTGGATAAATCGCCAACTATTTAAGCGCATAAACCTTACCAGGCTTCTTAAAGCCCTGCATGTTCACCACGTACTCCGTGATGATAGAGACTGACTCAACTGCTAGTATTTTTTTTTTGATTACGCATACGTGCTTAAACAAATCTTCTTACGTCACCGCTAATAGGATTGTACTCTACGATGTGATCATGTAGAATGAGACAGTAAGCAGATTTATTTTCTGAAAAATTTTCTCGTGCTTCAGATGCCAAACGTACGTCTACTGGTACGCTTTTCAAAGTCTCATTTTGCTTAGAGCAGTTAATTATAATGAGAGGCATGTGTGTGATAAGATTGTTTTTATTCAACATAGGTTTTGATTTTTTTTCCGTAATAGGCTGCTTGAAAATTTTTAAACACACCATATAACGTTTAACACTGACTTTTATTAATATCCAGTTTAAGATTTACATAAGGATAGTAGTGTGAGTTTAAGAAAAGCTTCACATTATTGACAACACAATGATTTAAAAGACTGGCATTAAAGTCAGGCTCGTTTTTTCACTTTTTCTAAAAGCCCAAAATAACAAAACGAGGCTTTTTTAACTGACTGAAAGATTTAACAGCTTATACCTGCCTAGAAGTTTTTGGTAAAAAAAAATACTTATGCAACTTCCAATAGTGAAAACTCATAGTAGTAGGCTTGTATTTTGTAATAACATTGAGTAAACGAGTTTTTCGTGTATCTCATGCAGTTACGTGAGGCGTAAGCCACTTAATCTGAGTCAATGTAAGCTTATACTTTTGAAAGTATGATTGGTAGCTACTTGTATGACGGCACTTACAACATCTCTTGATCTTGTAAGAATTAATTCATGTTTTGCATTAACCACAACTTTACGATAGTCCTCAGCGAAACCAAATATCATACTTAAAGGTATTGAAACTTCAAAATAAGAATGGTCTTTAATGATAGATTTTTTCTTTTTAATGTCAATCTGACCAGTATTTTCAAGCGTTAAACTTTGACTGGAAGAGAAAGATAACCATTCTTTTTATTAAAGTTGTCAATCCAAAATTTTCACACTTGTTTATTGCTCTACCATTTAGTTCATATCGTATTTTCTTGAGCAGATGACAGATGGCATTATTAACTAGTTTTGGTTTCTCAAGGGAATCATCATCTTCAGTTGTTATACTTCCAGAAACACGTAGAGAACTTTGAGAAGATAAGAGACATTATTCCTAATGTTGAATTAAGATGCCAATTTCATCACTGTTATTAAATGCTGATGTAATGTGGGGTTGATGTAAATAAATTTTCTAGTGCGCAACCAGCTCATTAAATGCAACACCTGACAGAATCCCAACTGAATCTCTTTATTAACGACTTTTTATCGTTTATAGGCAGCAAAACAGAGCACAAGTTATAAGCTACCAAGAGCTCTTTCTTTCAGACCTAACTTTTTGAAAAACTGCAAGTTTGACTTGTTAATGCTCTGGGCGTTGGTTGACGATTGGTCCACCTTACTCATTCTGGTTTATTCTTGTAGCTCCGTCCAATTTTGTTGCCCCATAGATAAGTTATCCTCCTCGCATTTGCTAAATTGCTCTTGATGCCTTGTCCAACTTTATAATTGTTGTACACGAGAGGAAGAATTCGTGAATGGTATTATTTTTGTTCCATTTATAAATGTTCCACTACTGATATTACACTCAACTCTCGATGTGTTAGCCTCAAGAATAGCAACCGGTAAATCTGAGTTGTAAGTACTGTATCTTTGAGAATTGTTTCAGTAAAGCCTAAAAGACGGCCTATCGAATCTTTTTATCTGAAGTCAATAGTATAACTACACGTTATTACACTGCAGAGAGTATTATTATTAAGTTCGTTGCTAATAGCTATATCGTCAGATTGTAAGACATCACTTAAAAGTGACTTAATATCTTAAATTTCGTAGGTGCTGGTTGAAAAAACAGCTACTTGATCACCTGCGTGAAGGTTAATACAATCTTTATTAATATTTGTAATTAAATTGAAAGTTAGGAGTTCTACTAGACCAAAAACGAGTTGTTATGTGCTGGCGACAATTTGGGAGGTAGAAAATATTGTGCGTCAAAAATAGATGACGTTTATAATAAACTAAGTGTCAATGAATCTTCCATAATGGTTTATCAATAAGTACTGTTATATGAATATTAAAATGCATTTATGTAGAGTGATAATGTATTTTTTTTACAAAATAAGCTTAAGCAAATATGACCACAGTTGTATGAACCGAAATCTCGAAACCTCTAATAATTATATTTAGAATAATTAACACCAAAATATAGTACTAAGTCAATCGCTGGCTGTAGGTTACCAAAACTGTCAAAATCCTTCACACCATTGCCTTATTTTGCATAGGCAACCCAGTGAGTACCACGACCATCCTTATCATCAAGACTTCTATTTGCTGATTTGGAGAAACGTTGGACATCCGTTGGCAAAGCATTTGTCATGAGTATTCCACGGAAGTGCGTTATTTTCAAAATTTTTGCATACATAATGAGTTCATAGTCAGACGTACTTCTGATTACCTCTACACTACATGACGCCACACCACATCACCATGCCACACATTTTAAATTTTGTAAATTTTTTTTTTTTTTCTTTTGACCAAAAAAAAAAAAAAAAACTAGTTTCCAAAGAGATGTATAATCCCGACCTCTTACTTTCCGGCCACGGCTCTTACCTACTTTACTATGAGCAGGCCCAACATAGGATATTCAATTATTTCTTTATATCTTACAGTTTATAACTCATTTTTCAAAGAAAGTTTTATTTACTGTACATTTCTATATTTGGCTTAATTATAAATTAAGTAAATAAACAATAAATAAATAAGTTCTTATACAATTCTTTCATATTTTTTCAAAACTTTTAAACATTATAAAAAATTTTTTTGTACTGTACGAATACAATAGTTAATTTTTGTTCTATTTTGTTCTTTAAAAGATTTTTTATTTGTGATCTAAGAGGTTTTTTGATTCAAAGACGTTCTTTACATAGTTGGTGGAGGAAAGTTCAGAGAAATGACATGAACGCTAATATGTAGAGTAAAGCTGGCAATTCTTTTTTTTCTGTGGGTGTACTCATATACATGCTTTTACGCACACCTTATCCCCTTTTTCTAAATTTATTTAAAATTTTTTTTGTGGATCTATTTGAAAATTTGATAAATTTTTCTCAAAGTAATCTTTTGTACCCAAAAAATTAGGAGATTCCTACAAATCATATGAATGACACTTGATGTAATTTTTTTGTATGATTAGATGTCAAATATCCGTTTTTTTATCGTATTATCTATAAAATAATGGTACAGTCAAACGAACCGTAATTTTCGTGGGTATTTTTTATGCTACTTCAATATACGTTTGACGTTAAAGTAATATCTGCCAAAAGAACCTATGTGTGATGAAAGTCTTGAAGGGAGATTCACTGGCATGTAATACTATTCTATAGAAGAAAAGTATATTACAGGATGATTTTTCTTCATCTTCTACACATAATTATTTGTCGTGTACTAAATATGGACGAGAAACACGTGTGGGATCGTACGTGATAGATGTGAGTGTGACGTTACAGCTGTAATCAGCGTAGGCAGTAGAACGTTGTACTTAAATCACCGGAAGATTTGATAAAAGAGTCTTGGACTGGCCAGCCTATATATTACTTTAATTGTATTGTATTATTATATATTGTTTATAATCATGAACTCATTATATATTAGTTAAAGTCACACCCAATCAACGTAGGTGTACTCATTCCCACGATAATTGTACCACCTTCGTAGACGATATTGTTTCATAGAAGGTATTGTTATACTCAAAATTACGTTGTTTGTTATGTAATTTTATAGAAGTATAAGTTCATACTTCGTTACCTAATCACCTTCCACTGATTTTTTTAAATCTTTTAAGCCTTTTCCAGACCTTAGATGTAGACCTAAGCCGCTCTTCTATGATTTTAAAAATATCTTTTTTCCAAGTAAGAGTGCTTTTATTTTTTTATCGTTCCTTTCACTCTTCTCCAGCTGTTTTTGAGCAACTTCAGCATCATTGATAGCCTTGACAACTCCAGTTACACCATGAGTGATAGCTCCTGTAACACTTAAGCCAGAAAATGCAGGAATAATGTATGTTAGAAACCCTCCAGTTTTTTGTGGGATACGCAATACTCGAGGCATTGCAATATTTTTTTGCCACCAGCTTTTTTCATAGCATCCTGCGCTGACTGTAAAGCTAAGCTTATAGAGTTTAGAGCACTACTACTAGAAACCATAGATTTTGAGGCACTTCAAATCAAACTGTTGAACGTAGTCTTCTTTGGATTTCTTTTTTCATTTTCATTTTACTTAAATTTGTCCTAGGAAATGGTCTTATGCTGGATTTGGATTTTAATTTCATGGTGCTGGAAATGGTAAAAGCAGCAGCTTTTTCGCTAAACAAGCGTATGTGGCTTTCAATCTTTGTCACGCCTTTTCAGCAGGAATCTTGCCAGTGGTGTTTCTTGCCAGAATATTTTCTTGAATTTGAAAATAGGCTGTATCATGCTGTTTGCAAGCCAGATCCAATAGATTAATACCTGGATCTTTATGAGTCAATGTTTTGAATAGTTGAGTGCCTGGCCCGCAATACTGATTTTCCGGTGCATATAGTTCTATAGGCAGTTTACTGATAAGTGTGTTTATAAGTCCACAACCTTTCTAAATATAAATGATCATAACTTTTTAAAGGCTTAACGATAAATGAGCTCAAAAAGTATAAGTAGAACACTATTCATAGTCTTTTTTTAACATTTCAGCAAACTAATAAGCAAGATTAGAAAATATGATGAATGAGCTTAAAACAATAAAAGCATACTACTTACCTTTTTTACCTCTTCACCTTGTTTCAGTCTCTTTTACAATAAACATGAGCTATTTTGAACATAATACTAAACTCCTTACGATAATCTCAACAAAAGAATAAAAAAAAGATTAAAAAGTACGATGACAGATGAGTTTAAAAGTAGATATGCAAATCATTTACAGTATCATGTTTCAGTTTTATTTGAGCTTCATCATAAACATGAGTTTCGTAGAATAGAATACAAAACTTTCTGTTGTGCATTTTATTGAAATCATTAAGCAAGATAAGAAAATAAAATGCCATGGTGATTTGCTACATGATACAATAAGAGCTGTTCTTTGTGGTCCGTCAAAGTGTGGAAAAACAAACAGCTTACTGGCTTTAATTACTTCCCTCAACGGATTAAAATTTGAGGATATTTACCTATACTTAAATTTGCTAAATCAGCTAGAGTACAAGCTTCTAAAACAATTGTTGAAGCTCATAGATAGTATAGAGTATTTTTTATTTAGTGATTATGAATCAGTCATATATCGAGATAAAGCAATATCCAACTCCATAACAATATTTAATGACATTGCTTGTGAAAAACAAGGTAATGTTAAAGCCTTTTTCTGCATGGGACGTCACAAGAGTGTTGACTGCTTTTATCTATGCCAATCCTATGCTCAAGATCTAAAGCACTTCTTCAGAGATAATTTAAGCCTCTTAGTGATATTTCACAAGGTGATATGAATTTGAAACACATCTCTAATGATCATGTTAATACTGTTATGGTGTACAGTAAATTCAAAAAATTATGTGTAAACTGTTGGGGAGTTGGAAAACGTCAATTTATTCTAATAAATAAGGAAAGAGATGTCGATGATGGTAGATACTGGAAAGGGTTTGATTCTTTTGCTCTAAATTTTACTCATACTTATTACGTGTGTATCAAACGGTCAACATGGATGCTCTTCGTAAGAAAAAAGACGTTCTTTAGCAAGTTAAAAAAGCTAGAGAAGCTATTAGACGAAAGCATTGATTGTTAAAGTCAGGAAAGGAATATTTTTAAATTCAGATTGGGAAGACTTTGAAGCCCATTATTAACTTGCTTCATTAAATTATTAATGACACAAAGAAAGGAGAAAACGTGTCACTTCGCTTCAAATCTTTACAAAAAAAATTTTTCAGTTCTTTTGAGCTAAAAATTAGGAAAATCGATACATCAATTTTCTAATCAGCTAATAGTAACAGTGATGATAAAAAATATGATGTTTTGTCAAATGACTCCGTCAAAGACTTTGATCCCGTTGTTGAAAATAGCAAAGATGAGAAGTTATCTCATGATATTGATAAAAGTGTACCTATGAATCTATATTTACAAATACTTGATATAAATAAACCAGAACTGGATCGAATTTATGTGATAAGAAAAGAATAAAACGGACAACATATGATTGGTAGTTTGCTCATATATTCCAAAAATAATGAAATTTAAATAAAAGATCTAAGATATCGAATGACCGATAGATTGATGGAGTTGCTTGTAAAAAGCATCTTGATAAAAAGCACATAACATCAGATGATATAGTTAAATACAAACGAATTTGGAAACTCCCAATGCGCATTAAAAAATAATCGACAAAAACGAGACGATTCATCCATATAATAGTAATGAATTCAATAATGTTACTGCCCCATTATTTAATCTTGCAATAATGAAGAAGTAAGGTGGGTCAATACCTTTATTTAGAATTTATAGGCTAAACACGCAAAATGGATTACGTTGACTAGGATGATTCCAACAAACTGGTCCATCGGCTAAGATTACTAGTGGCAGAAAAATTAGCTGGTAATCCTAGCCACACTAATGGAAAAGTTTAATAGTTGAGGAGCTTTGTGAAGCTTATATTATATATTGAGCTTCGATATTTATTTTACTTGAGTGTCAATATGAGCATCGACGTATTCAGACGTAGATCAGCTAAGTCGGAAGGTAGTCAAGGTCCTTGAGGAATCGGTTATAAGCTCAGCACAGATGGTCAATGTAATTTGGGAAATTAAAGATTGTGCAATGTTGCATTATCTATTCAATCTTTTGAGGCTGTTAATCTCACTACTTAACAAAAAAAAAGTTACATTTTGGATGATTAGGAGAAAACAAATGTACTATTAAACAATTTAAGTTATGTATTGTCAGAAACAATAATAAATTTTCGGAGTTAAATAAATACAGTTAGCATGTAGTTAGCAGTAGTGGAAAAGCTTCATAAGCCTGCAAGATGCTACTATCTCCGCTGAAAGTTGGATGATCAGGGCTCAGATAACACATGGCAAGCTGATCTTGTAAAGATTATACCGTATGCTCTTGAAAAAAAGATCAGACAGAGTTTCTTACAGTTATAGATGTATTCTCGAAGTGTGCATGGGCTGTACTCGTAAAGACTGTAACTGTAAAAGATGTGACTGCAGCTATAAAGTTGATATCATCACAGGGAGTAGTACCAAGTAATTTGCTAAAAGATCGTGGCAAAGAACTTTATAATGCAAACTTTATAATAAAAAAAACAAAACAATCGGATACTCAACCTACAGTAAGCTTAAAGCGTTTATATGTGAGCAATTCAATCGTACATCAAAATGTGAAATGGGGGAAAATTTCAGCTTGCGTGGTAGATATAAGTGGATTGACATTTAATCTAAGTTACTGATAGCTTATAATAATCGAAAGCACCGGACAATAGCTATAAAACTCAAGGATGTGTCAGCTGCTAATGGAAATAACATTTTGAAATAATTTTTATTCAGAACAATGGGAATGAGAAAACAACTGAAATATAAAGTGGGAGATAAAGTGCAAATAAGAAATGCTAAGAAAGTATTTAAAAAAGGATACAAACCCACCTGGTCAACTGAGGTATTTGCTATAGGACAAGTAGCTCAAACCAATCCACCAACTTACCATTGGAAGGATTATCAAAATCAGCTAGTTTCTAGAGGTTTCTACGAGTAGGAACTGCAGAAAACCAAGTATCCTGATACTTATCTTGTTGCAAAAATTTTTTGTTGACGAGGAGATAAAATATTCGTCAAGTGCTTGGGCTTTGATAATACTCATAACAGTTGGATTGATAACAAAAAATAAAAATAACATGAACTGTTAAAATTATTGAATTGGTGAGTAAAAAAATTTTATACAACTTCTGACAGTCTTTCAACGTAATTCACTTTATGTGCAAATCCAATTTTTTTTACTATACGTGCAAATGCTTTATTTTACGTGAGGTTCATTCAGATAAGTGAAAACTCTTAACATGTAATGGATTGTATCATTTATTTTTCTCTCGTAAAACTAGTTCCACAGAGAAAATTTTTTTTGTATTTTGTGTAGTAAAACATTTATGGGTGAAAAAATTCAACGCTGTTACCATTATAGCGAACCAACGGCTTCTGTCTATCGATAAATTCCAACAAACATTTAAATGATAGTTCATCACTAACAAGATACTCAGATACTTGATTAGGTAAAAATATCTGAAAGTGGTCGTCTAGTTTGGCGAAAGCTTTTGTGCAGAATTTAGTGTTAGCTTTTTTCAGCTTCGTGACCACATGACTAATTTTATATCAATTTGCTCTCAATTGATGTTCATAATTGAGTCACATAACCATTCATTGTGGTTGCTGAAATCGATAGTTTCTTTTACAACGTTACTCTTAAAACTCTTCGCTTTAATACTATAAATCTTACATCTGAGCTCAACAGGTTTCAGCATAATATTATCATTGCACTCGTTTTTCATGAGATAAACGATTTTTTTATTTTTTAACGGCATCATAAACTAATTATTTTCTGAATAATCTGATGTGTTAAATTCATTGATATGAGATTACATCATTTTATGAATTTCATTATTTGTTATCCCACATATCAGACTGTCTGTATCAGTGTATGAAAGTTTTCAATCATTTTTGAGTTTGGTAAGTATTTAATCGTAGTAAAGCGATACACAATTGTCCTTATAAGTCTAAGCCATTTAGCCAAATGTATATTGGCTTTTTCATCATCACTTCTGTACGTTGCAAATGTGTGGCTACGAAATTCTCATAAAAAATGTCATAGCTGTGAAATTTTAACTTTGCAATGTATGCTGCCGCACCATAACGTCCATCCCAATGATCAAGAAGTTTGACATCGATATCCTTTCTCTCGTTTTCGATCGTATTTCTGAAAACAGAATTATTGAATAATTTGAAAAGCATTCTTTCAAACTCATTCTTAGCCTTTTTTCTCTCATCGCTAATGAGATCAATATATTGCTTAAGCCATTTAGTTTGCCAGAATCTTAAGTCCCAATAAATTTTTTTCAGTCGTAATCCATGATTTGTGGCTTGCCTTCAGGCTTCATAATAAGGTACATATTAATGCTGGTTATTGAGTGTTGTAAATAATTGAGGTTGCTTTAAAACTGGAGCTGCAATGTGTTAAGAGTGAAATGGCAAAAATTAATTACAACAAAATATGCTATACATCTTTCAGTTTCATCTTTTTTATATTTTTCTATATAGCGATTATTACCTTGTGCATGTTTGTTACAGCACTGGCTTATTTCACCTCGTTTGCCTTTATCAATAAACATAAACATATCTATATCAGTAATAAGTTCTAGCAAACTTTGGAAAATATTCTTGAATAATAACTAATACACAATTGACATGATATTCCTATTTAGTAAGTTTACTTTCATTTTTTTGAACATGACATCCAAAGTAAAACCTGAAGTAGTAAAATAGTTGTCGGCATCCAATTATTAAGCCTTAAGGCAATTATTTCTTGTGTCTTCAAATACGTCTGTTAATAATAGTACATCAGTTTTTAGGCGAAGATCTGAATACTGTCCAAGAGTTAAACTATCAAAAGTCTTCTATGCTGATGGAGCATGTGCATGATCTTACCTACTTGTATGTGCATTATATTTACTGTAAATTATATTATTTACTGTAAAAACGATCTTTAGATAAAAGCAACTCTTCTTCAAGTTATTCAAATGATGCTATAAAATCATACGGAAATACACCCTTCCTCTTTATGATAATAATTTGCTCGAAAGAGTATTTATTGTCTGGACTGAGAACCTTTTTTACAGTGTCATACTGCTCTAAGTAAGATCCTGCTGTCATACTGTGAGAAGCCCTGAAAGGACCAATGCACTTGCGCTCGGTTACCCCCTCCATCGTATGGATGCACTTTCTCCGCCGAAGCCGTAGCCAAGTCTATATAAGGGGGCGCTTCTGCGCAATGCGGCAGTCGGTTTCTAACCGCTGCGACGCACGGTCACCATCGGCCAGCTGGACCTACCGGCTAACGATCGGACCCTCACTCCGTGACCAGCGATACTTGGGAGCAATCCGACTAGGGACTTAAGAAATAAACGACCACGGTCATTTACCAACACTACTTCTTCTCATTCGTCCCAGCCTCTCCGTCCTTCCTGGGAACCTCACGCATCACGCTGGCGGAAACAGCAGCCACTCAAGATCTCGATACCAAGACCCTTTTCAGATCTCTGGCAGCCACCCAAGATCTCCACGCCGGAACCCTGTTAAGGTTACTCTACTCCGGCACACCGGAGGAAGCCTCCAGAGAGCTTCACGCCGCGTCCACTGCGAAGACACCACGGAAAAAGCAGCGTTCAGAGAGGCAGCGAATCCAGCGCAACACCAGGAGACGACAGAGGAAGCCAGCCGTACGTCCGCGCAGTGTGGTGATTGTTCCACCCACCAACACCCACCTTCAGGCACACCCTACCCAGGAGGTCCCGGGTTCAAACCGGACCTCCACGGTGTTGTCCGTCGGTACAGGTGCTCATCTAGGGGAAGACTCCCAAGAATCAGGGGAACCAACAGGGAGGAAGATGACTCGACCTATACTGTGCCCTCCCCCTGCTTGCCCTCCGGACGCCAAGACCCCTCGAGGTAGACCAAAACTACCCAGGGTACCGTTGATCGAACTGAGGAACCCTCAGAGACTCCGTCAAGTAAGACAGAGGCTGCTTGCGAGGCCTCTAGCAGTTCCCCGTGAGACCGTCGCTTGGCCGTAGCCGGCGCTCCTAAATAACAATCGGCCCTTCTCAGGGCCACCAACAAGTTCGACGCACCGGAGGCTATCTTTCGGGCTTAACAAAGCTAGGAGACGAACGGCTGCCAAGGCAGGTGCCACCGGTCGACAGGGTCTTGAGAGTCTTATTATTTAAGATTACACATATAGTGAGCTGGCCCTCGATATCTGCGTCAAAAAAAGCGAATTTTAGTTTATAAAAAAAAATTTTCTTAATTAAACAAATAGTAAATGTAATAATACTTACCCTAGTAAAATGACAATAGTCATGAAATTTTCTCATTATTTTTAAAAGACTTCTCACAAATGTAACATAAATCAGCATCAAAAGAGTTTAGGTTCTATTTTTTAATTATTAATCTTGTTGGTACAGGACTGTTATACATACTTTATAAATCTTAGGCAAGATTTTACATTTTGTCCTCAAACTAAGTAGCCGCACTTTCACTGTTTTCAGTTCTTTTTCTGTAGCAACCGTATCGTGATTTCACGTTATCAGAACTACACTTTACATATTATCCAACTCTAAATGTTTCATGGTGTTGTATTCCATGCTCACAAGTATGCGTAGGTCTTAAAAAATACTCAAAGACTGCATACACTATAAATGGTACACGATTCTTATTTCTGTGATTTTTAAATTTTTAATATTTATTATTATTATATCTCAGCAAGCTTATTTGACACTCATTTACTTTAACGCATTCCACTGTATGTGTTTTTAACTTTTTATCATTTGTGAAGTAATGAAAGCAGTGGTCACAAATATCTATTTTATTTTTACGTCTTATAAAAGAACTTCTTACCAGCCTAGATAAGTCTTTTATAAATACGTAGTGGTATTTTATATCATTACTATCACTATTGTCACCATCTTGGCTTTCTTCTACATACTCTTCTTCATCTTCTTCTACCTCATCTTCATCCACTGCTACAGCATTAGAAAAATCACCATGTTCTTCCTTGATATTTTCTTTTGCTTTGTTTGATTTTCCTTCATTATCCGTACCAATATAATAATTTTGCATAAGCATCAAGTTATTACGTTTCTCTTTTTTTTCAGATGTCAAATGAAGGAAGAAAAATGTATGACTATTTTTACTTTTCTCCAAAAAATGTACGTTTACAGACCCATCATTCTATTTTCCAAGCTTTATAACCTGCCTAGGCTGCACTGGAAAGGTGATCCCCTTGGAATTGTAACTTTTTACGTATTGTGTATAATTTTTTACTCGTTGTGAATTTTCATTCACTGTAAATAGAGCTGACAAAATGGCCCTCGTAAAGCATTGCTCATCTACATTCTGCACATTTACGTAAGATTTTTCTTTCCAATAGTCGTAAGAAGTTCTATGTAAAAATTACCACTTATTGTATTAAACAGTTATTACTATATTAATTTTTAAAGCATTCTGCTCGTCAAAAATTTCTAGCACTTTTGAAATGAATATTTTTTCTTCAGAATTTTGAAATTTGACAATATCGAAGTGCCTACTTGCTATTATAACATCTGTTCTTATGCAATTTTTAGAAGCACTAGCAAAATCTTTCTATGTCACAGACTAATAATTTTCTTGGGTGTCTAATTTTTCATCGTGTCCTAACTTTCTTCTGGCTGCTTATATAATGCTGCCAACAACGTTAATAAAATACACTCAATATGCAACAACTCTTTTTTCACTGGTAATGGAAATTATGCAGACAGCTTATAGTTGTAAATGCTTTTAAGCACTGTTTCACTATTATCTTATATACAAATAGGTATAGCTCTTTCCCAAAAAGAAATGTGAAATTCGATGGTTAGAGTTAAGTTATCACGATCTTCCTTGAGTCTCGTGAAAAGTCCTCTACGAAAATCTACCTACAACTTTCCGAGCCATTATTAAAGCAGACGATACCATTTACGTTAAAGGTCTTGACAGAATGAAATAGTTGCACCGTGTGCTATTAAATATCTAAATTACTAACAATTTTATTCATACGCTTCACTAAATACTTGAGTAATATAATTATTTTTTTTAGTACATTTATGATGTCTAGCAGTGTCCATCTCTCAAAAAAATAAGAATGGATGATATTGAATGCATCAACCACCAATTTAAATCAGCTCATTGAGCTGTAAAGAATGCTACAGCCTTAAAAGAATGGATTTCGAAAGAGCAGCAACGAGAAAACGGTATTCTTCACTAAATGTACACCTGATACACACCACTTATGTAAGAAATAAGTTTTCCATGAATCTATGTCAATTTTGACCTTACGACTCTATTATTGCACCTTTTAAAATTACTTTATCGCATTTACTGAACTATTCACTAGCATGAACTGAGTTTGAGACGAGTAAGCCAACGTTGAAATACGCTTGAAGTTATAAAATGCATACATGTTTTCTCTGTGCCTGATCCCAAGAAAAAAAAAATATTTCGCTAGTACATTAAATTCTAAGTAAGAAGTGGTTTATTACCGGCCACAAATAATGCACACATGCAGATTGAAAACGATAACTCCATTCGTTGGCAAGGTACTGCGTCAAAAATGAGTGAGCAAGCGTTGAGCAATAAAAAGGGATACGCGATCTGCTTTGGTTATAGAATAATATACATTCCAATATTCCAATTCAATTCAATACTCGATACATACCAATTCAATACTCGATATGATCACTCTCAAGACAAAAAATATGACGCTGGTATATTCTACGCCTGAATGAAAAGTAAAAAATCCATTTGTCACGGCTAACGCATCTGTGTAAATAAAAAAAAATAACTCCGTACATACTTCGTCAAGTAAGCCAGCATTGATTAGTTGAAAGGGCGTCTTCTTTTCCTAGTGAAAAAGCTTTACATTTTCTGTTTAACAACTTAATACGCCTGCGCTCCAGAAGAAAACATTTTACTGAGATGCCTAAAATAATAAATGAAAGAAAAAAAAGACGTCTGCTTTCAAGAAATACTAGTTCACGCTTGATCATCTTACTCTCGCTATAATTAGAGCTTGTTAGCAGCCTACACCTCTTGAACTATTATGATGCTAGAGGTTGATTCGCAGACAGAAACAAAGGTAGTTGTCAGTACCATCCAATGTCACAGCTACCAGCATCTGGATCACAAGGCCGCACTTCCAACATTAACACCCGAGCAATCCTCGCCATCTACCGCCCAATAGCTCAATTCCCCCCATCACCAAGAGGCCCAATCTCGCCCCATCCCCTGCCTCTTCCCGCAACCTGGTCGTGCTATAGCTCAAGCCTCTTCCCCACCAGCCACCCAATTTGCCTATCTCCCCACTATTGCCTTTCCTTCATCCACAGCCCAAGCATTTCTCCTCACCACCATCCAATGGGAAGCTTGAGGGGGGGGGGCAGAACCCCCATGGTTTATCTACTGGTATTAACATTGGTAGTACACATTCTTATGATAAGTCATGGATGTTTCATATATGAAATAGTAAATGTAATAATACTTACCCTAGTAAAATTAGAAATATCTTACCATAATAATTTATTATATTTAATAAAAGATTAAAAATAATTTAAGAACTAGATATTTGAATTTAACTTTTTTAACACACACAACAATAAAAACATCAAAAGCTTATAAATAAAAATGAAAAATTATATATGTACTGGTCATTTAGATTTATTTCGAAAACTTATTTTTATTCATGTCACTGAACAAGAGTAAGTTGGTTAGACACATCTAAATGACCATTACTTATAAGAATTCTCATTTTCAAATTGTAAGGTCCTGATTTTCTTATTGTGCACGTAACAAAAACTCAAAAACTAAAATGTATGTTTTGACTTATGATTAATTTTTTAATTAAATGTCATGACTCTAAAATAAAAATACTTTCTATATCTATATAGTTGTGAACGAATGGTCTTCCGACCGTCCGTCAGCCTGACCTGACCAAAATAAGAATAATCGTTATTTTGCAATAGAAAACTACTTTTTGTCACTGACTATCAGTCTACGGCCAAAAACTACACTGACCCGACAAGTTTTTAGAAAGACAGTCATTAGTTAACATTAGTCTAGCCCTCATTTACCTAAGGCTTGTACAACGAAAAAAAGCGCTCCATTTTAAAAATTAAAAAAAAAAGAAAATAAAAATCCAGGAAGATTATGTGTTTAGAGCACGATTATTTCATTAAAAAAGTCGACTTTCAAGGACCTACTTTTTAAAGATGAGATTTGAACTTTTAGAAGTCGAGGTGACCTAACCAACTAAAAAATAAATGAGTAAAGGTGAGAAGAAAACGGGCATCAAGTACGCTGATTTAGTGCAATTCTTTTACTTTTAACATTATGCTACGTAAGGATTGTAGTTACCTTTTTTTTTAACATAAGTGACGTATCAGAAATTAAAAAAAAAAAAAAAAAAGGCTGGGAGATTGTGTGGGTTGAAGGCATTTGTTCAGCGCAAATGTTTGACTTCTCGAATATGTACATCTAACAACAGTTGATTTTTTCTTACATTTCTTAAAATATTTAATGCAGTAAAAGGTAATACTATGATTATTTATGGCTAAAGCTTCTTGTTCGCCATAAATTCTGCTCACACTTTAATGCTGAAATGAAAATAGAGATTAAATTAATTTAGCCTTAATTTTTGTACTGACTTATATTAAAGTACATATGGTAAGTAATTATAAGTTGATGGGTGTTTGTATAACTTTAAAAAAAGTGTGACATCTGTCGTTCGTTTTTTTTGGAAGTTTTACTTCTATAGGCACATTATGCGTGTAGGTAAATCAACGATTTCAGATTTTGACCAAGAGAAAAAGTGTAACGGAAGTGGACTTTGCTCGATTCTCCCCCTTCACCCCACCCCTCATGACGTACTTCCGGTTTCATCTACACAATATGTCAAATTACATCACCATGCCACACATTTTAAATTTTATAAATTTTTTTTTTTCTTTCAACCAGTCCTAAGAAAAAGAAAAAAAAAGTTTCCAACGAGATTTGAACCTTCGACCTCTCACTTTCTAGTCACGGCCCGTACCTACTCTACTATGCACAGGCTCAACATAAAAATTTATTACTTTATCTTAGTTATAAATTGTGAAAATAAACAATTTACTTAATAAAATAGTTTTTTTCAAATGTTTTTTTCTTTAACTAGGCAATTAGTATATTTTAACAGAGCTCCCTTTTAATTCATTAATAAATATTGATTCCTACGTGCTTAATTTGATACTTTTACAATAAATAAATAATTTTTCATACAATTCTTTCATATTTTTAAAAAATTTTCAAAAATTGTAAAAAATTTTTTTGTACTGTACGAATACAATAGTTAACTTTTGTTATATTATATTCTTTAAAAAATTTTTCATTCGTTATTCAAGAGGTTTTTTGATTTAAAGACGTTTTTTACATAGTTTGTGGGGGAAAGTTCAGAGAAATGACAGGAACGCTAATGTGTAGAGTAAAGCTAGCAATTCTTTTTCTTATGTGGATGTACTCATATACATGCTGTAACGGACACCTTATCCCCTCTTTCTTAATTTATTAAGAATTAAATTTGTGGGTCTATTTGAAAATTTGATAAATTTTTCTCAAAGTAATCTTTTGTACCCAAAAAATTAGGAGATTCCTACAAATCATATGAATGACACTTGATGTAATTTTTTTGTATGATTTGATGTTAAATATCCGTTTTTTTATCGTATTATCTATAAAATAATGGTACAGTCAAACGTTCCGCAATGTTTGTGGGTATTTTTTATGCTACTTCAATATACGTTTGACGTTAAAATAATATCTGTCAAAAGAACCTATGTATGATGAACGTCTTGAAGGGACATTTACTGGCATGTAATACTACCCTATTGAAGAAAACTATATTACAGGATGATTTTTTTCCATTTTCTGTATACGATTATATTTCGGGTATTAAATATGGACGAGTAAAAACTATCGGATCGTACATGATAGATGCAAGCGTGCTGTTATACATGTAAACAGCGTAGGCAGTAAAATGTTGTTCTAAAATCACCGGAAGATTCGATGAAAGTGCACAGTTTCAGACTGGCCAGCCTATATATTATTTTTATTGTATTGTACCATAACACATTACTTATAATCACTAACTCATTACATATTAGTTAAAATCACATTCAATTCACATAGGTATACTCATTCCCACAATAGTGGCACCACCTTCGTACACAACATTGTTTTACAGAAGGTATTGTATACTTAAAATTATAATATTTGCCGTATGATTTCATAGAAGTATAACTTCGTACTTGGATACCAAAGCACCCACTATCCACTGTTTTTTAAACTGAATTTCTCTTTGCACGTACCGTTGACTGTCATTCACGTAATTTCTTTTTTTACGCACCTTTTCAAAAGCTTAGACTACTCTGTGTCTGCAGTCTATGGTGTCGTTAGAAAATTTTTTGTAAACTTTTTCTTTAATACAACCCTACAGAAAAAAAATCTAATAATGTAATGTTCAGGTAGTGTGCCAATCATACAGCTGGATCACCATGACTTATCCACTTTTCTGGAAAGGTGACATCAAGATGCATTCTGACGTTTGCAGTTAAACAAGTTGGAGCTTTATCATTCTGGTACATTATGCACAGCCGTGTCACGAGCAAAATGTCCTCTAATAGTCTAGGCATTTTCTTTCGTAAATAATCTAGGTAGACTACACAAAGTTACCAAGGAGGTTAGAGTTTAAGCCAGCAACATAGTGGTTGCGCCATCTTATGGCTTTCTCGCAAGCAGTGAGAAAAGGCTGCTTTGCCAAAGTCAAGTGCTCTCAACTGCAAAATAAGACATAAGTAATTTTATTTTGAATTAAAGGTAAACGTAACTGTTATAATGATTTGTGTGTTAGTTGAGGTCAGTAAAAGTTGATGTAGAAGCACAGTTCTTCTCACTAATCTCATTAGTAAGTTTTCTTAAAAATTTTTTTTTATATCCTTATATACCTGTATATATATCAGGGCTCATGCAATGTCGTTAATTTAGTTCTCTTCCTGTAATTTTTATCCAATTAAAATAAGTAGAAAAAGTGAGATGTTTCAGACACCTCTGATATCACCGTCTGTCCTGGGCAAACGGGGTCTGCGATGAGTATTTAGTCGGTTGTGCTATTGGAGGAGAGATCAATGGCGGAGGAGTGCAATGGAAGGTCCATAGCTAGAAATTTTTCGGGCTTTTAAAAACTGACGCAATTTTTAAAATCGGCTGCCGTCCTTTGGAATGGAATGGACGAAGTTGATTCGTAGCAACACATAAAGTAATACAAATACAAATACAATGAAAGCAGAATATGCCTGAGCGCTTCGTGTATTTGTAGTGAGTTTGTCTTCCCTCATTGCGGCTTACACAGATGTAGTAAAGTCCTCACCTTTTATAGATTTCTGAAGATTAGTGATTTTCTGGAGGTCACTGACCTATTATAAAGCAATAGAGGGTGAGGACGATTACGACCGATTGAAACGTACAAGTTTTATTATTGGTTCTACAGTTTTTTTTTTTTTTTTTTAATCGAAGGCATCATCTGGTGTGGCGTGGAAGGAAATAACTTCTGTAAAATCCAGTGTCTTATTGATCTAGGTTTATAACTAATAAACTTAAGCTAGGGCACAGCTAAAAGCTTTCTTTTTTTGACCATTTTTATTCCGAGTTGATACAGACAAATCATATTATAAGTAAAAACGCAATTCATCCGTAAAATTCATGCAAGACGTATTGTGTATATACAGTAAGCTCATATGACAAGTGGAGCTCATACGTCACTTACATGGGTATGTAAGTGTATTAGCTTTAAGAAGAATGTTTTATAATTTGCTGACATAATACAGCCAGCCTCGTTGTAAGAATGCATGTGTGTATTGAAATGGTACGTAATATGTACAAATGCATAGATCGTATTGTGTGTATTAATGAATAGTTTACTTACGCATTGATTGTCCGTTTTTTATAATGTATACCAATTTTAGAATCGTAAAAAGCACATTATTCCATTATACTCAAGATTAATTGTAAAATTTCCAAAAGTATTAAATGCAACATTCTTAGGCTTACTGTCACACTTGAATTTGTATTTGGCACTGTATTATTGCTGATGCGAGCTTTCATCATCACTGATCCAAAAAACTCAATCACCCTTGTCCGAAAAATGCGATTGGTACTGTTGCATTATTATTGACTAATATAAAAAATCTTTACATGTAACATTATCGTGCAAGCCTACTGTTTTTCTGTCAACGCAGTCTGCAAAAACATCGCTCATAAGTTTACCTAATTTAACCAAAGGCCTCTTTTACTCGCTCTGACACTAAAAAAACTCACCATCTAGAGGAAAAATGGCTCTTTTCACGTCTGTCAACTGTCCTCTACAGTTTTAGTCTACTGTTGACTCTAGTGACTCACGAGTACCTTATACACGTAAGGTATACTATGTTGGCTGTGGCAACTTGGGTGCAGTTTAAGAGCATCAATAGTATTAGACTACGCTAAGAAGCAAGGTACAACGAGGAAGGCCCACTGAAAGTAGTTCCGGTGACAGCAGTATAAGCAGAAACCGCAACATCTTTCTGGCCACAGACTCATTCGTGTAGCTTAAGGAACCACTGAACATTACTGCATGAAGCATTAGGGAACTCTGAAGGAGCAGTAACAGCAATTAGTGATAGATGTACTTAAAATAAATAACTTTATTTATCAGTAACATAATTAACATTATAATCTTGTTAAAGTAATCTGAATGGATTATATTTAATAATATAACTGTTTCAAATTGTTTGAATAGAAAAATTAAAAACTAAGCATTAATTGAAATCATCCATACTATTTAAATGAATATTTTTACTTAACTAAAGAGAAAAAATAAAGCGTACAAGTTGAATCTTAATAGACCCACGAATGACACTAAAATTAAACGCTTAAGACCATACATTAAACAAGTTTGGTCATAACACTATGATTACAGCAGAAGCAATTATTATCGTGTAAAGGATTTTTCAAGGATGGGCAAGAGTACTCTTCAAGATTTATGATTTTTGCTTTTGTATAGAGCAATAAATTTCTTTTGACTTGCTCATTAGTCATCATAATTAATATTAAGCAGAAAACTTGGCATTACGGAACATGACTATTAATTGATGCTTTATTCACTTTCAATATTTCACTGTCCTGCTGACAGCCTCTTTAGGATTAAAATTTTGTAATTATCATAAAATACAATGTAGTGTATGTTTCAGAAAAGTAATTTAATTAATTTATATGTTCGTATAAATATTTATGAATAAAATAAAATAATACACCGTGTAGGTGCTAAGATAGCGTTATATAGAACAGTCAAA
>NW_019379555.1:274934-301301 GCF_000648655.2 Copidosoma floridanum
TGTAGTTGGTGCCCCGAAGTCCCCTTTTAGTTTCCTTTTCAGGAGTGTTCGGCGTTCCCGAGCCGAGTACCAGCGGCAGACCTCCCGGAGGAGAGGAATCCAGTGGAGAGGGACGAGGAGGAGTAAGTAAGCGAGTTTTGTGAGAGAATTCGGGACGGCTGTTTTCTCGGCCGAAAAATTCTCGTCACAAATTTTGTCCACATATTGTAACGCTTTACTTTGCTTTAAATTAAATAGTGTTCTCAAAACTACAATTATATCATAGTCATAAAAATTTTCCTTTAAAAAGTCACACCGAAGTGGTGACAACACTAAAACGTCAAGAAAAGTAAAGCTCAGAGCACACACTTAATATGCACAATGGAGAACAGTGAACGTTAGAAGAAACACCATTCCAAGGATGTACAATAGTTATAAACATTCAGAGAGACAAAATTTCGAGGATGTAGGAACATTGTGTGAGGATATAAGAATTACATATGATAATTCTAAGAAACTATACATGTTTTCATAATAAAAATGTTTTATTGAAGACTATAATTTAATTTTCATGTTAATTTTCATGTGCAATAAGAAACTTTTGTAGAAACCATTAAGTTTTTGCATGTCTAATTATCTATTATTATTGTTATTAACTTATGTTATGAAAATAATTTCAGAAAGCTCGCATTTGTACCGATTAGGCTGTGCGTCATGGATCACTGTTCTCTTGAATTCAATGCTCTGCATACAATGTACAAAGTGAGAGTACAGGGCCAACTTTTTGTCCTTGTTTTTCTTGTAACGTTCGTCTTCTTGTAAATAATCGTTTTTGTAAGTGTCTTTTACTTTAGCCACTGTAACACATTCTGCGCGCACGTGCTACTTAAAAGACAATACCACTCATGTCTAACTTATTAATTGAGTCCTTTCCCAAGCTGATAATATGAGTGAAAATACCAGAACCTGTACATACTACCGGTATGTTCTATTTGGACAGGGCCTTATAAAGAGCCATGTCTATAGGTTGGAAAAACAGATCAGCAAGAAACATATTCCTGTTCAAACCAACTCAATTCGAATACCTATAGACAACTCTTGTATGGCATACCTGAAGATTTTGAGTGCGAGATTTCAGGGGACTTGAAGTAGTATCACTTTGTCTGAATCTTTTTTTTGTTATTAAGTAAGAAATATACTTTTAAGTAACTTAACAATTTTACCAACCATTAAGGTATTGACAGAACTGAGTTTCCAGATGGTATTAATCTTTTTTATTAACTGCAATTATTTCGCTTTCAATGAAGACTTCTATAAGCAACCTTGTGGCACCCTCTAAGAGGCAGTTGTTCTCCACATTTTGTGGAAATCATAATGGAATAATTGGAGAGTTCAGTGCTAAATCGTTTCCACGATTTTGTCTAGCTTTTTTGAGATATATTAATCATAGCCTATTAGTCATTAAAACTGAAAAATGAACCATGTATTAAATATTGTTTGAATAGAAAAATTAAAAACTAAGCATTAATTGAAATCATCCATACTATTTAAATGAATATTTTTACTTAACTAAAGAGAAAAAATAAAGCGTACAAGTTGAATCTTAATAGACCCACGAATGACACTAAAATTAAACGCTTAAGACCATACATTAAACAAGTTTGGTCATAACACTATGATTACAGCAGAAGCAATTATTATCGTGTAAAGGATTTTTCAAGGATGGGCAAGAGTACTCTTCAAGATTTATGATTTTTGCTTTTGTATAGAGCAATAAATTTCTTTTGACTTGCTCATTAGTCATCATAATTAATATTAAGCAGAAAACTTGGCATTACGGAACATGACTATTAATTGATGCTTTATTCACTTTCAATATTTCACTGTCCTGCTGACAGCCTCTTTAGGATTAAAATTTTGTAATTATCATAAAATACAATGTAGTGTATGTTTCAGAAAAGTAATTTAATTAATTTATATGTTCGTATAAATATNGCTTATCATTAATCTTTTATAAATAGATATATAAATTCTAGAATCAGTTTTCTTCGCTGGCAGAAACAATGTTCCCATGATTCTCGCGCTTAAAATCTTCAGGTATGCGATACAAGAGCTGTCTATAGGTGTTTGAATCGAGTTGATTTAAACAGAAATATGTTTTTTGCTGATCTGTATTTTCAACCTATAGAGATGGCTCTTCGGAAGGCCCTGTCCAAATAGAACATACCGGTAGTATGTACAGGTTCTGGTATTTTCACTCATATTATCAGCTGGGGAAGGGACTCAATTAATAAGTTAGACATAAGTGGCATTGTCTTTAAAGTAGCACGTGCGCGCAGAATGTGTTACATTGGCTAAACTAAAAGACACTTACAAGTACGAATATTTACGAGAAGACGAACGTTATAAAAAAAAACAAGGACAAAAAGTTGGCCCTGTACTGTCACTTTGTACATTGTATGCAGAGCATTGAATTCGAGAGAGCAGTGATCAATGACGCACAGCTTAATAGGTACAAATGTGAGCTTTCTGAAATGATTTTTATAACATAAGTTCAGAAAAATATTGATAGACAATTGGACACGCAACAACTTAACAGTATTTAAAAAAACTTCCTATTTTAAATTAAAAATAATGTGAAAATAAAATAATAGTTTTTAAAAACACATTTTTATAATTGACAGATTTATAATTTCTCATACTTATTACAGTTAATTATCTATATCTCCATACAACTTTCCTAGATCCTCGAAATTTCGTCTTTCTAAATGTTTATAACTATTCTACATCCTTGGTATAGTGTCTCTTCCAACGTCTACTGTTCTTTATTATGCATAGTCAGTGTGTGCTCTGACCTTCTGACCTTTACTTTTATTAACCTTTTTTAGTTATCTTTACTTACGTATGACTTTTTTAAGAAAAAATTTGTGTGACTATAATATAATTGTAATTTTACGAACACTATTTCATTGAAACAAAGTAAAGTCTTGCAATATGTGGACAAAGTTGTAGGCACCATTGGTGTCCATGTAACGCCGTCTTAGCCCTGATATAGTATTCTGTTTTATTGTATCTATAAATATTCATATAGACATAGAAATTGATCAGATTGTTTTTTTTAAACATACACTAAATTTTATTTTGTTATAATTGTAGAATTTTAATCCTGATGAGTCTGTTAGCAGGACAGCGATATATTCAACGTAAATGAAATGTCAATCAATAGCCGTGCTTCATAATGCTGAGTTTACTTTTGAATATTAATTTTTGCTATTGATTACTCACAACGTAAATGTAAGGAGCACTTCTTGCCATGTCACGTAGAGTGCTATACACATCCTTGGTTTTAGCTTCACCATCGAACCACTTAAGTCTCTGAAAATAACATGTTAGAAAACTATATGTAGCTCAAAGTTCTGACATTAATTATGTAAAGTTGTAGGGTCATTTTATAATTCAATGTGAAACAGAGCTCTTTGGTGTAAAATCACTATTTTCATTGTAAAGTGCTTGAATGTCTACAATGAAGTTAACTTCTTCCATGGTTTACTGTGGTGAGCAACTGCATCTACTATCCTTAATGCTGCACAGCATACTGGTCGTTTAATGAAAGACTGAAGACTATGGGATACAGAAAAAAGGTTTGAAACAACGCTCAAGTAGTGGTTGTGAATTTAAGAAACAAAGTGATCCTGGTAGTGGTGGTAGTAGTGGTTATATAAAAGAGGTATTAAAAAGAAAGAAAAAAAACCTTTTAGACTTTAAAATCCACATTTACCCGGCAATTTGAGTCTATTTTTAATACGTTGTTAAATGTCAAGTAAAGAACACAACTAATTGTTTTTGTTGAAAGTATCTTAGAATGTACTTCTTTTCGGACAAAACCGTTTTTTATTAAAATCCAATGACGTGTAAAGTGTGCAGACAGATTTAGTGTAAGATCAAATGCAAAAAGACAATTTTTTGGTAATCCCTTTTGTACATGCTGTCTTCCTCGTTTATATAACGAACTCAGAAACGAGAAAATAACGTACAATAAGCGGCCAGGTACATAGATCCGCTTCCTCTATCAGTAGGTTGTGATGGTTTTCTCGAAATTTTTACCCAATCAACATGTAATTATATCAAGTGAATGGAGTAATTTTGAAAATAAAAGGGGTTAAGTCTTCTATTCCCATTGAAAGCTTTGTTTTTTATGAATCTTAAAATTGTCCTTTTTTGGTAACTGGTAAAAATAATGTTTTTTAAACAGTCTGTTGTAATACCACTGTGCGAAGAGAAAGATTTAACTAACTCCCTTTATTGATTTACGATCTTTTGCGATATAAATTATTCCTTCTTTTAATGTCAAAATTCGTTGTATTGCGTTTAATAATCATAGTTATTTTCTACTCTGAACTACTTCAAAACGTTCTGTTAACCTTTACAATTTTTTTTAAAGGTGTTGATGTCTTGGATGGACTCTTAATATTAATTTCATTAATTTTATTTTCTATAATACTAATTTTCCCAAATAATTGATACGCTTCACTGGCGTTTTTACTTGCTGATTGGTCAGTAACATTGTCATAGTCTATTTCATCCTGTAGAATTCAAAAAAAAAATTTTTCCAAGAATCTTCACCACTCATTTATTCTTCTTATCCTTCTTCTTTTTCGTAGGAACAAATTTTTTTAATACATTTTAAAACTATAAAGTTTTAAATTTCGTAATTTTTTTGGAGGTAAAAAATTTTATAGTACATTTTAAACATACTCACAATTATAATGAGTAAAATTCTTATCGGCTTTTTTTAATAATATGACACGCTGATCTATATTTAAATACTCAAAACGTTCATACGTTTTTTTTCAAATGGTATTTTTAAAGATGACTAGGAGCTTAAGGATTCATGACTATTTTGGAAACGAATGTGTTAACCTGTTATCTGTTGTGATACAGATGCTTTCGTCGTTCTAACAAAACTAAAGATGCAAACTCGTTGACCAGTATTTGAAGCAAAATTTTTTTTTTTTACCATAGACCATGTAGGTGCAGGTACAGTGACTGTGTATGTATTTTTGTAAATATATAAACTTGTCTAGGGTATCCTGCTTGCAATCGATCATTAAATACCGGGTCCCATTATTGTTGCATTCTCAAAAGCTTCTTGTCTAAATTTAGGATCTTCGTGAAAAATTTGTTTTGCCAAGGGTTGTATTTGAGCACAAGATTAAAAAAAAACAGTACACAATACAAAGCGTTGAGACTAACGTATCACGTTAATAAGTAGACTTGTAAAAAACAGTTTGAATAAAAAACATGACACTTAAATTTTTATGATGACTCCCTTTTGTAAACACATCTATAAGCATTGTTTGATGATTAACGAATTCCATCATTGTTGATGAGCTATTTCTGACGTTAAGAATTGTTTAAAGTATCTTCGGGTATGGGTTGTCCTTCGAAAATTCTAATTTGTTGACCTTTTTTTTTGATTTTCACTTTTATCACCATCCTGGCACTCTGCGTAGTAAAATAAAGATCCATTGAATCGTATGCTAGACATTTCATTGACAAAATTTATAAATCTTTTGATGAAGATGGTCTTACCACACCGTGTAGGACCGCAAATCATACTCGTCCACAGATGCTGCCAGCGCGTATCCAATATGTCATTTGAACAAAGCTACGTATGTTAGTATAGTTGACTTCATAAAAATGTAATAATTTAAAAAAAAAAAAAAAGCTAGGTGTGGGTCTTGGAACCCCTGACAGATGTAAACTTCAAAGAATATGTGATTGATATCGGGAATATTTAATTGTCCATGATGAAAAATTGTATTTTTATATTTAAAAAACAGTTTCTTAACGAATATGTATTTTTTTACCTAGGCTGATTTAAAGGTTAGGTGTGTCCTCGGTAGAAAAAATATGGTTCACACCTCGTGCACATTCAACCAGGGCCAGCGCAAGAAGTCCCTTGGGCCTGGTGCTTGCTCTGGTGACATGCGCCACTAGGTACGAAAACCACTATTATCAGTGAATATTGTAGGTTAGAAAAAAGCAAATAAAAAATTATGTTAAAATTTTTGTTATTCATAAATACATTAACAAAGAAAACGAGAAAGAACAACAATACACGGCAAAGAGTAAGTACTCTATCTAAGCTACTTATCAACTTATAGGTACATACATATGTTTAACAGTACGTTCAAGTGTATTACTTTCTCTGTCTCTCTTCTCTCTGTCTCTTTTTGGATACCTGTGCGTAATTGTACTCGTGCACGAGCTTCATTGGTTCTGTACCGAAAATGGGTTAGCATACGGGAATTGAGTAAACAGAATTGAAAGATCCTGGAAGAACTTAGAATTATTTTGAAACTTTAATATTTTAAAATAATCCTCTTTGCCACAAAGCAAGTTTTAAAAGTTGATAAAAATATTACCAATTTTTAAAACTAATTTATCGTTTTCTACAAGCGCAAAATATTGACAAAAGCAATAAAAAGGGTTTATGGGTATACTTGTATGAGTTCAATAGAGAGAAAGAGTGAGCGCTACAGAAGACAATAAATGGCTCTTTCTATTTAACTAACCCTGACAGGTACTGCCAAATGCATTTATCATTTTTTTCTCAACATTTTGCGCTTGTCAAAACAAGAAAAAATGCTCATTGTTAAACAATTTTACACCCTACACGCTGGTATTTTAATTTTTTTTGCATTTCAAGCACCTGGTATCAGAAATAAGCAAAACAAACTTTTAAACACAATTTTGACTTTATTAAGCCATTTAAAAATAATCATTACTATTTTATTTGGAATAAGTGGGCTAAATTACATACTTGCAGGGACTAGACGCGCGAAGCCCCGACCAGGGGCGAGGTAACGCGAAAATGCCCGAATACAGGCATCGGTTTCGGCCGCTCACCACAGAAAAAATGAAAAACAGGGAGAAGCTAGAGAAAAAAGACGAGAGTGGCATTCAGAGGAAGAGTTCCTCATGAACCGGACCTTATCGGTCGAGGGGTTAAAGGGTGCTCAGCAACCGCAGGCTTTCTTCTCTGGGTCCTTTCCGGGGACAAGGACTTCTTCATCCCAAGCCCTTCACCTCTGCCTGCTTTCTTTTTCCGGTTTTGCGTGAGTAACAAGGGGCTATTTAATAGGCAATTTAAAGGAGTTCGCGAATTATCGTTACGATAATTCCTCGCTGCAAAAGCAATAAACCCCTTGCGGTGGCTTCGTTGGTGTTAGATGACGACTTGCGTAAATTAATAAATTTTTATTTTCATTCTATTTTATTCCGTTATATTTCATTCCCAATCATAAAATTTTAAGACTCTTTACAGAGTCATACTCAACGAGAGTTGTCACCCAACAAAGCTGACTGTGTACTTCGTGGCTCTTAGAAGTGTCAAGTGACAACCGAAGCGAGCCATTAAGCTTAAACACATGAAGTCAGCAAGTACCGGCCCCATAGCAAGTGAGACGAAGAACTTTTAACCAAAACTTCATGCAAGGTGCATTTCTTTGCGTGGCGTTTTAGTTAGTAGCCCGCTGCCACTTATCAAGTGCAGACGTAATAACTAATTTTGTAAGATTAACAAGACATACCGCCTTTTTTTTTCTTTTCTGTTTCCTTTTATATATATACTAGTAACATAAAATAAAGTGACATAAAACTAATTGAAAAAGGGATTTAAATTATTATAAAGATGACTAGGAGCTTAAGGATTCATGACTATTTTGGAAACGAATGTGTTAACCTGTTATCTGTTGTGATACAGATGCTTTCGTCGTTCTAACAAAACTAAAGATGCAAACTCGTTGACCAGTATTTGAAGCAAAATTTTTTTTTTTTACCATAGACCATGTAGGTGCAGGTACAGTGACTGTGTATGTATTTTTGTAAATATATAAACTTGTCTAGGGTATCCTGCTTGCAATCGATCATTAAATACCGGGTCCCATTATTGTTGCATTCTCAAAAGCTTCTTGTCTAAATTTAGGATCTTCGTGAAAAATTTGTTTTGCCAAGGGTTGTATTTGAGCACAAGATTAAAAAAAAACAGTACACAATACAAAGCGTTGAGACTAACGTATCACGTTAATAAGTAGACTTGTAAAAAACAGTTTGAATAAAAAACATGACACTTAAATTTTTATGATGACTCCCTTTTGTAAACACATCTATAAGCATTGTTTGATGATTAACGAATTCCATCATTGTTGATGAGCTATTTCTGACGTTAAGAATTGTTTAAAGTATCTTCGGGTATGGGTTGTCCTTCGAAAATTCTAATTTGTTGACCTTTTTTTTTGATTTTCACTTTTATCACCATCCTGGCACTCTGCGTAGTAAAATAAAGATCCATTGAATCGTATGCTAGACATTTCATTGACAAAATTTATAAATCTTTTGATGAAGATGGTCTTACCACACCGTGTAGGACCGCAAATCATACTCGTCCACAGATGCTGCCAGCGCGTATCCAATATGTCATTTGAACAAAGCTACGTATGTTAGTATAGTTGACTTCATAAAAATGTAATAATTTAAAAAAAAAAAAAAAGCTAGGNTTGCTGAAATAGCGGACATTCTATACCCAAGATCTGCTAACCAGAGCGGTCTTTCTCTTCCTACCCTGAATCTGCTAACCAGAGCGGTTCATCACCATTAGTCCTGCTGAAATAGCGGACACTCTTTACCCTAGATCTGCTACTTAAAGCAGTCTATCAAATAACAAATACATACACACTGACATACTTGCACGTAATAGTGTTAGTAGAAGAAGAATTCTTGAAAAACGGAGTAAAGATTTAATATAATTAATAATTTCACTTATTAACCCACGATTGTTTATAAAATGATATTTCATGAAACCGCCAACGAATAATTTTGCAAGTAATAAAAAAGGTAAGAGAAGTGGTAGGAAATTGTTTATGCAGGAGCTTATAAGAGGAAAAAACGTTCTAGGAGAAAAATTAGATTCTATTAATAATCAGTTACAAAATTACTATAACTGTGATACATTAAGAAGTTATTTATCAAAANATAAATAATAATAAATCGACGGAAAGAGGAAGTACAGGTCGTTCGAATTAATAATTAGCGGAAAGAAAGGTTAGTTAATCTGGATTTTATGTTTAACTTTTTACTTCTTCCTTCCTTTTTATTTTTTTTAAACAAACAAAGAGTTGGACTATCTGCTGTCGCACAGCCTGTGAAGAAGCGTAAGATTGTGGTCCACAGTTTTTAGTTTTTGGTTCGAAGCTGAAACCAAACTTAAATGACATTAAACGTTATGTAACAAAGTTGGTAGCAGAGCGTGGTTTATGGTTTTTAGCTATTTGTTTGTTTATTATATATTCTCTTATTACTATCTTTTTCTTAAGAAACACCAAACACCATTCAATAAAGCATGTTAATGAATGACGCGTAATACTCCATACAGTACACTGTGCGCGGAATCGTATATGCTGTGCTTTTGCGGATAGCATGGTATATGCGATATTTCGTTATAACTAAAAAAAAAATAAAAAAATAAATAAATAAATAAAGTAAAAAAAGAAAATAATAAATATAATACTACATTAATAAATAAACGGAAAAATAAATAAGTTATAATATAATAATGTGTTTTAAATGATAACAGAAAAATAAGAAAATAGTGACCTCTTATACTACACGCTTACAAGACAGAACAAATACACTCTTCCTACCCTGAATCTGCTAACCAGAGCGGTTCATCCCTCTTGTCCTGCTGAAATAGCGGACATTCTATACCCAAGATCTGCTAACCAGAGCGGTCTTTCTCTTCCTACCCTGAATCTGCTAACCAGAGCGGTTCATCCCCATTAGTCCTGCTGAAATAGCGGACACTCTTTACCCTAGATCTGCTACATAAAGCGGTCTATCAAAATAACAAATACATACACACAGACATATTTGTACGTCATAGTGTTAGTAGAAGAAGAATATTTAAAAAAAAAAACGGAGTAATGATTTAATATAATTAATGATTTCACTTATATACCCACGATTGTTTATAAAATAATATTTCATGAAACCTCCAACGAATAATTTTGCGAGTAATAAAAAAGGTAAGAGAAGTGGTAGAAAATTGTTTATGCAGGAGCTTGTAAGAGAGAAAAACGTTCTAGAAAAAAAATTAGATTTTATTAATAATCAGTTACAAAATTACTATAACTGTGATACATTAAACAGTAATTTATCAAAAAACAAAAAAATCGAAAAACAAGTAGTAAGTACGTTTCAGAAAAATAATTTTTATAATTCAGAAATTAAAGTTCAGCGGAGATGCGATAATTTTAAAATTCGATTAAATACACAATTTAATGAATTAATTGCTTTCGCGGAAAAAGAGTTTCTTTAAGGAACTCAAGAACATATGAACGCAAAGGCAGAAGATTACTTATATGCATACGAATATATAAAAAAAATTATTAATACGGTACTTAAACTGTGACCGTCGAGCTAATTATTTCTTTGAGAGGAAAAAGTATTAAGTTTAGTCAGATACTCTCGTACAGAAAGAGCCCTTCAATATTACACCGCGCACTAGCAAATGCTTGAGTCGCAATTTGTATATATAGCTACACATGCTACATTAGAAATCCCTGCGCCGTATACTCCCTTGCTTAAACGCGAGATGATATCATATAAGCGTGCTCGCTTACACTCTCTCACCTTAGTTTTTGGGCATACACATAGTACACTTATCGTATACCTATAAAAATTAAAGCAAACTTATTGCACTTGCATGCGTTACGCAAACGCTCACATTAAAGACATACACATCCACACACAAATAAATACACAGACATATATAGCATGATATGTAACGTTGGCATTTTCCGGGAACAGCGTGTAGAGCAATTTTTTCTTAACCAAACCCCGTTTGAATGAATTTTNAAAATTGTCAATGGAAACGATGATGCCGATATCACAGTAGCCGAAGCGCTGATGGAGTCTCTCAATGCCAACTTCTTTTTTCAGCATGCAATTAAATCCATCCCTACATTTGATGGGAAAAATATTCCACTGAAGGATTATATACAAGATGTTAGAATTGGAGAAAGTTGGGTCAGAGATGATCAAAAAGATTTATATAAAAGAGCAGTATTGCAGAATCTACGAGGTGCCGCACGCATTAGCGTAAGTGGCCAAGATTTTGAGAACCTTGAAGCATTTATAACCCATTTAAAAAAAAGATATGCAACAAGGAAAACCGTTGCTTACTATCAAACTCAGCTACAGAAAGGGCGCCAACGACAAGGCCAATCAGTTGGTGAATATTATGATTATGTAAACCTACTGCTAAGCGGTGCTGAAAAAGCCTTGATGGAAGATAAAGGCAATACATACAACGCACATATGATGACCCCTAAAAAAGACATGGCGTTAGACATGTTCATAAAAAGTCTAGCACCTATGATAAGCCAGGAGGTTGATGCGAAAGAACCTGCTTATCTAGCCGACGCCTTCGATTACGCGTTGAGATTGGAGAGCCGAATGAGAGCGGGTATAATTCCGGATACGCGATATCAAGGACTACCTCGTAGTGACTTTAGAAATAATTTAAACAACTCATATCAACAGCAGAATAGGTATCCCGATCAGCCATTCTCATCACATCAAGTGGCACAAGTTAATGAACAACAGATCGACAATGAGAATAATCACGCTGATAGGCAGTATAATGATTATCAAAATTATAATAGACAATATCAACAACAAAATAATGGACAGAATTACTGTAAAAGTTATCAGAATCAGGGAAGAAATTGGAATTTTCAAAATCAATCGAGAAACTCTAATTATTATCAGAATAATTTTGGACGATATAATGACGAAAATCCTAATGATTATTACACTTAAAGAAATACTAATTTTAATCCTGGTAATAATCAAGGATACCGAGGCAGAGGTCAGAATTAACATAGGTACCCCCGAAATTATAATCATAATAAACAAAGTTTTAATTCTAACTATCAGAATCAGAACTTTCAAAATCAATACCAACCAGGAGACGACCGTTTGCCACATCATTTAATCTCTCAGGCAACTAACTCCAATCGTCGTTCGAAGGTGAGCCCCCAAAGACAGAATTCAACCCCTACACAGGATGTTTCAGCGCAGGTTATGAAAATAGCAACAGAATTGAAACTGTCTACATTGGTACCTGCCAGGGACTTGGCGTAGACGACGAGCCTACAAGCATAAGGTTATCAAAATCAGAAGGAGAAAATTACTTTATAACACTCATGCTCGATAATGGCGCCGCCACAAATCTGATTTAATTAGATCAGTTGCACCCATATTCACAAGTAGAGACTAGTGAAATTATTAACCTTACTGGAATCACACCTCACTCAGTTTTAACTAAAGGAACAACGTATATGACCATACGAGGAAAACCTACAATTTTTCATGTGATCCCTAAAGATTTTCCGATCAAAGATGGCGGTTTATTGGGTCGAAACTTTTGTAAGGAAAAACGAGCAACATTATCATATTGTTATGATGCTATAGTACTAGATAATGACGTAATGAACCCCATCCCTTTTTTAAAAACTCTCAAGGAAATAGAGAAATTAAAACGAGATGAAAAAAAAACAAAAAACCATAAAACTCAAAAAACAAGAACAAGAAAATCACATTTTAGCTACAATCCTTGATACTAGCAAAGAGACAGAATGCCTTAAGGATAAAATTAACCAACAGAAACTTTATGATAAATACATTGTAGGCCTGCCCGAAAGGTCAAATATGTTGGGATCAGCTGAGTGTGTCCCGGAGCTCGAGGAAGTTCAAGGCGAGGGTAGGCACTCAAAGATGCTCACTCGAGTGTACTCAATAAATGGCGCTTTATAAGCATACAAAGAATAGAAGGCAAAATGGTACGGCGAAGTGTCGAGAGCTGTGATGGCAGCGGAGGCTGCGAGCGTGAACGTGCACGAATGCGGCTCATGCGAGGGTCGAGCTCGGACTGGTGTGGGCTGGACGCGCGCCACACTAGGTAGCTGCTTGGCGGCTAGAGAAGGCGGCGGCAGCGCCGCTCGGCGTGGACAGCGCGAAGACCTCGCGTGGCTTCAGCTGCTGCTTGCGTCGACCGCCTGTGTGTGCCTTGACGATAGTCGAAGGCGCCACAACCACTCCCTCCCCAGAGAGGTCCGTGGGTAACGGGCTGAATGAAACCCGCTTCTTTGGAGGGGCGTCTTTGGGGGCTGTCTCAGGAGTCGCCGCGGGAGGCGCGTTGGGAGGGTTGGTCGGCTGGTCCCCTAAGGGAGAAGAGTCAGTGGCCTCGACGTAAGCCGGCTTCAGGGCGTCCGTGGAGACCGTGCGATGAGAGCCGTTGACATTGATGACGTAGGTCTTGTCATCGACCCGGCGAATGACCCGGTGAGGGCCCGTGTACGGAGGCTGGAGGGGCTTGCGGATGGCGTCAACCCTCTTAAAAACGTGGGAGCACGTCCGCAAGTCTTTGAAGAAGAACGGGGCGTTCTCCGCTGCGTGTCTCGAAGCCGGCGCAGCCTTGATGGACTGGGCGAGTCGGCGGAGACCTTCTACGAAGGTGGCAGGGTTTGCGACGGGCTGGCTCTCCGTAGCGAAGAAGTCCCCGGGCACTCTGAGCGTAGTGCCGTAGAGCATCTCGGCCGGAGAGGCTTGCAGGTCCTCCTTGTAGGCGGTTCGGAGCCCCAGAAGGACCAACGATAGTCGGTCAGGCCATGGGGTCCCGGGGTCGCACATGAGGGCGGCCTTGATGGTGCGGTGGGTCCGTTCCACCATGCCGTTGGACTGCGGGTGGTATGGCGTGGTGTGCACCCTTTTGGCGCCGAGGAGCTTTGTGAGCTCCGAGAACAGGGCGGACTCGAACTGGGCGCCCTGGTCCGTTGTTATCGTGAGTGGCGTGCCGTAGAGGCTAACCCACCTGTCGACGAGAGCCTTGGCGATGGTTGATGCCTGTTGGTCGGGCAGGGGGATGGCTTCTGGCCATCGGGTGAACCGGTCGATGATGGTCAGGCAGTAGGTATAACCCTGACACGGAGGCAGCTTGATGATGTCGATATGGAGATGCTGGAAGCGCTCCTCGGGGACCTCAAAGGAGCCTAGGGCGGACCTGTTGTGCCGGTGGATTTTGGAACGCTGGCAGGGCTCGCATGTGCGCGCCCAACGGCTAACTTCCTTACGCATGCCTGGCCAGACATACTTGGAAGCGACAAGACGGGTCGTGGCTTTTACGCTCGGGTGAGCGAGACTATGGAGAAGCTCGAATGCTGTGCGTCGAAGAGCCCGTGGGAGATAAGGCCGGACGACTCCCATGGACGTATCGCAGAGGACGGAGCAGTCGTCGATCGAGAGGGTCTGCAGGTTGAGGCTCGAGGGAGTAGAGACATGTTCGGCTTCCTGGTCCTCGGCCTGTGCTTCGGCGATGATCTTCGCGCTGAGTTGGGCAGGCATGGAGATGGTGGCGACGCGTGAGAGAGCGTCGGCCACCACGTTATCGTCGCCCTTCACGTGGACTAGACTCGTGTTGAACTGGAGTATGAAATCCAGCTGACGGGCTTGCCTGGGCGAGGCCTCGTCCGAGCGCTGCGCCGCTGCGAAGACCAAGGGCTTATGGTCGGTGAAGATCGTGAAGGACCTGCCTTCGAGGATCGCTGCAGGTTTTTCAAGGCTGCGTAGATGGCTAGGAGCTCTTGATCGTAGGTGCTGTAGCGTTTCTCGGTGTTGTCGAGCTTTCTAGAAAAGAAAGCAAGGGGAGCCCATGTGCCCTTGGAGTCCTGCTGCTCGAGGACTGCTCTGATTGCCGTGTCGGAAGCGTCCGTGCGAAGGGCCAGCGGAGCGTCGGGTCGCAGGAACGTCGTTGTCGTGGCATCAGCGATGGCTTGCTTACTGCGAGCAAACGCAGCTTCTGCATCCAGCGTCCAGGTCAACTCAACCTTCTTTTTCCTGGGCGGCAGGCCCTGGAGTAGGTCGTTGAGTGAAGCTAAGATGTTGGCTGCCCTAGGGACACAGTGGCGGTAATAGTTAAAGAGTCCCATGTACCGACGCAGCTCGGTGGAGGTCTGCGGGCGCGGAAACTCTTTGATGGCCTCGACCTTGAGTGGCGGAGGTTGAAAGCCATGGTTGGATACCGTCCAGCCGAGATAGGTGACCTCGGTCTGCCCCAAGACACACTTGGCCGGGTTGATGCGGAGCCCAGCGAAGCGCAGGGATTTGAAGAGGCGACGGAGGTGCACCAGGTGCGATTCGTTGTCCTCGGAGGTGACGGTGATATCGTCCAGGTAGGCCCTAGCAAAGGGCAGGTCCCGGAGAAGATGGTCCATCGTCCTCCGAAGAGACTGGGCAGCATTGCGTTGACCAAGAGACGATCGAGTGAACTCGAAGAGTCCAACGGGAGTCGTCACTGCGGTCTTCGGGATGTCTTCTTTAGCGATAGGGATCTGGTAAAAGCCTTTTTTAAAGTCAATCACCGAGAATACCGATCCCTGCAGCTCCTGGAGAAGGTCCTCGACGATCGGGAGTGGGTAGTGGTCGGGCGTCGTGCAGCTGTACAGTCGCCTGTAATCGCCGGTGACCCGCCAGGAACCGTCAGGCTTCGGAACCAGGTGGATCGGGCTTGCCCACTGGCTGGAGGAGGGCCGGATGATGCCCTGGGCCATGAGACGGCTGAACTCGTCCTTGGCGGCATCGAGACGAGGGCCGATGAGTCTCCGGGGGCGCTCGAAGTCCAGGGAGCCGTTCGTGTGAATGCGGTGAAGCACTGGGAGATCGGGCTGGTCTGCTGCCGATTCGTCAACCAGCGTTAGGTCGTTGAACTTTCGCACGAGGTCTTGGTAGCGTTGACAAAGGAGTCCTGCCGGAATCTCGACCTGCTGGACGACCGAGACGCTGTGGCCGGTTGTGAGGGCCACAGAACCCTTGGTGGAAAACCCGGTCGTGGCATCAAGGAGCTGCTTTCCTTTGAGGTCGATCAGCAGGCTGAAGTGCGTGAGGAAGTCCGCTCCCAGAATGGCTGTCTGGACGTCGGCGACGATGAAGGACCAGACGAAGGCTCGACGCAGGCCTAGGTTGACCTCGGCACGGTGTGTGCCGTACGTGGAGATCGCCGAGGCGTTAGCAGCGGTTAGCGTAAGAGAGGCACGAGCTGGTGGCTTCTTTAAAAGGGAAGCTGGGAGCAGAGAAACGACTGACCGGGAGTCGACGAGAAACCTTATCGTTGAGGTTTTGTCGGACACATGGAGGCAATTTTCTGCAGGGGGAGTAGCACCGACTTCCACCGCCTGATACGAAGGCGGCACCACTCGTTTCCCTGGTTCGACGGGGTAAAGTTGCAGGGTGGCCTGCAGTTGCGAGCGTTGTTCCCCAGGGTGCGATGGTACCAGCACCACGGGTCGTTAGGATCTCGGTTTGGCGTGTTTGACCTGCTTCGGGGGCCGCCTTGCGACTGCGTGGTTGAACGGCCACATTGCTGGACTTCCGGTTGTCGCTTAGCGATGTTGAGGAGCTGCGCGACGGACTGATGCAGTGACGTCATCTCCTTGGCCAGGGACTCCACGGTCAGCGCAGAAGACTGACCAGCCTCTGGGGCTTGGTCGCTTGAGGGTGAACCGCAGTGACGTGCGGGTAGCCCTGGATCAGCTCGTCGGCCAGAGACGCCAGCTCATCCAGCGGGGTTGATTTGACGACCCGGAGGGAGCGTGCCACGGACGGTGGCAGGAGGTCGAACCACCGGACCCTGATGGCATCGTCGGTGACCGCGGTGCCCGCGAGAGCTTTCATGCAACGCAGGAGCTGTGACGGCTTCTGGTCGCCCAGCTCGAGCTGCGTGAGCAGCTTGCGGAGACGCTGATCGGCCGTGTCTGTCATGCGGTTAAGAATTTCGGCCTTAAGAAAATCGTACTTGCCCTCAGCTGGAGGTGCCATGAGGACGTCGGCGATTTCCTGCACCGTGGCGTCATCCAAGGCAGCGACAACGTAGTCGAATTTGCTTGAATCCGCGCGGATCCTGTGGTTGTTGAAGGCCGCCTCGATCCGGATAAACCACACGGTCGGGTTGACCTTCCAGAAAGGCGGGAGGCGAAGAGGTGCGACCGACATCACGGGGTTAATGTCGTCACCCGTGGGGCTCGCGCCTCCAGTAGGATTGTCGCCGGGGGGAATTACACCATTGTCGTTGGGGGAAATTACACCATTGTCGTTGTTGGCCATGGCGAGTGCCGACAGCGAGACGAGTATAAAAAAAACTGCACTGTACAGCACTGTCACACAACCTCTCACTCTCTGTCTTTGTCCTTGTCTTTTTTAAAACGGTCCACGAGAGCGAGAGAGAGAAAGTGCGGGCACGTTGGCGTGTGGCTCGTAGCGTCGCCCGAGTTGACAATGGCCAAGTTCCACGAACGCGAGCGAGCGCGCGGGCTTTTGCTCAAAATGGCAGCGGGCCAGACAAAATCACGCGCACTGCAAGGCGTGCCGCGCGAGCGAGATGAGTCGCCTTGCTCGCCGAAAAAAAAGAAAGATGGCGAAGAAAAAAAAACACGCAATTGTTTAGCTCACCTCGAAACTTTTTCAGGCGGGGTCACCACTGTTGGGATCAGCTGAGCGTGTCCCGGAGCTTGAGGAAGTTCAAGGCGAGGGTAGGCGCTCAAAGATGCTCACTCGAGTGTACTCAATAAATGGCGCTTTATTAGCATACAAAGAATAGAAGGCAAAATGGTACGGTGAAGTGTCGAGAGCTGTGACGGCAGTGGAGGCTGCGAGCGTGAGCGTGCGCGAATGCGGCTCATGCGAGGGTCGAGCTCGGACTGGTGTGGGCTGGACGCGCGCCACACTAGGTAGCTGCTTGGCGGCTAGAGAAGGCGGCGGCAGCGCCACTCGGCGTGGAAAGCGCGAAGACCTCGCGTGGCTTCAGCTGCTGCTTGCGTCAACCGCCTGTGTGTGCCTTGACGATAGTCGAAGGCGCCACAAATATACGTAAATACGAAAAATTTGGATACATAAAAGCTGATTTTCATTTTCGAGATGCGTTTGACAAATTGATCGTATCAAAAAGAGGTGAAAATCTTATGAAGGCCACTGATAACAAAACTGATAAAAATGGGATATACAGTGAAAATAATGAATTAGTCGTCCAATATATACTCCAACCCCATGCCATTGAACAGAATAGAAGTACTCTTAGTGTAGAACATTGCACTAATGAGGAACAAAAAATACAAATAAAGCAACTAAATATACTATGAAGGCTCAAACACGTCAAATAGTAAGAATTAATTTAATTAATACTAATTTAACTGAAGTATACTTACCACGAATAGATGTAGGGTGTGATGACATATATTTAGGAGAAGGAATAGTAAAAAATGAGAGCGGTCAATGTAATATTATGGCAATAAATACTAATAAGGATGATATTACGATTTAAATAGATCCAAGAGAAATCCCATTTTTCGAATATATTGCACCTGAATTTGATCCCGATACTAGCAGCGAACATGAGACATCAATTGTTAAAAATAAACGAGATAGAATCAACGACCTGAAAGGACTTGTGCGCACCGGTCATTTAAACTTGGAAGAACGAGACCAAATATATTAATTGATTTCTGAATTCTCAGAAATCTTCTTGTTACCAGGAGATACTTTACCGTGTACTAACCTCGTTGCACACGAAATCCCGACGAAAAATAACATCTCTATTACCACTTAACAATATCGTCACCCACCAGTAAATAGAAAAGTTTTAGAGGAACACGTAGCAAAGAAACTTAACGATGGAATAATGGAACCTTCGTCATCGACGTATAATTCACCTCTTTGGATTGTCCCTAAAAAACTTGATAGCGATGGAAACCCGAGATGGAGGGTAGTAATTGATTTCCGAGAACTTAAAAAAAAAACCATTGGTGATACATATCCCTTGCCTAATATTGCAGATATTATGGACTAGTTTGGAGGAGCCAAATATTTTTTAGTTTTTAATTTGGCAAGTGGATTCCAACAAATTCCCATGGATGAACATGATAAGTATAAAACAGCATTTACGACACCCCATAGACATTACCAATATAGACAAATGCCCGAAGGCCTGAAAAACGCACCTGCCTCATGCCAACGACGAATGGATCTCATATTGAGAGGCTTATTAAATGTTTCAATGCTAGTGTATTTAGATGATATTATTATTTATGCAAAAGATCTGGTAGACCACGACCGTAAGGTAAGGTTACTTTTTGATCGGTTAAAATCAGCGAATATGGTACTTCAACCAGATAAAGTTGAATTTTTGGGAAAAGAAGTAATATTTCTTGGGCATATAGTGAGTCAACGAGGGATTGAACTGGACCCTAAAAAGATAGAAGCCGTTAGAGAATTTCCCCAATTAAAAACTATGAAAAATATAAGACAATTTTTAGGACTAGCAGGATACCAGAGACGCTTTATTAAAGATTTTTNTGGACCCTAAAAAGATAGAAGCCGTTAGAGAATTTCCCCAATTAAAAACTATGAAAAATATAAGACAATTTTTAGGACTAGCAGGATACCAGAGACGCTTTATTAAAGATTTTTTAAAAATATCCAAACCATTATCAGATTTATTAAAAAAGGGAAAAAAATTTAAATGGACTGAAGTGCAGGAAAAGAGTTTTCAAATACTAAAGGATCACCTATGCCAAGAGCCTTTTTTACAATTCCCCGACTTTTGTAAGTCATTCAAGTTAACAACAGATGCATCTGACTTTGCAATTAGAGCAGTATTTAGTTAAGAAAAATATGGGTTTGACCATCCTGGCGCTTACTTTTCAAGAACTTTAAATAAATCCGAAATAAATTATTCCACGACTGAAAAGGAATGTCTAGCCGCACTATGTGAAATGCATCACTTTCGTTCGTATTTATTAGAAAATAAATTCGTTTTCGTAGCTGATCATAAGCCATTGAATTGGATGCATACAAGAAAAGACCCATGTTTAAATTCACCGATTATAAATACACTTTTAAATACAAACCAGGAAGACTCAATACCAACTCTGATGCATTATCTAGAAACCCAGTAGGACTATTTCTTTATGCAGGAAATAATATAAACAATGGATTACCATTACTAAGAGTTATGATAAAGGGTCGAAAGAAAATAGAAAAAAAGAAGAAAACAGAATTACAAAGTCAGAGGAAAGCAATAGTAAGAGAATCCAAATTAACGACGATCAAACCTAAAGCATTGCCAACAACCTCGAAGGAAATAATAGGAGAAACAAAACCAAGGAGCATGACCAAATCAGAACCAGATGTACCTACATTGATCAAGGTCCTAGACGACCGCTTGGTTAAGAAACAAACAAAGAACGGCCAAAATTAAATCATAGTGTGATTGCTCAAAGAACCCAAACAACAACGTTTCCACAGCCACACAAATCATCTACATCTCAACTAAATATATTAAGAAATGTCACTAAAAACACATCAAAAGATTCTAGCTCATTAAAAATGAATTTTTCAGAATCAGTAGCCTCAACATCACACGCTAGCGATACGAATTTAGAAACTACAGAAATAAAACATAGTAGTTCAAAAAATGAGAAAATGTCACAATTACCAGTTAGAGATATAATTAACCTTGGTGCATCGTCAAGAACAAATATGTTTTCCGTAAATGACCTAAGCGATACTAAAGAATCGTCAAGAGAAGATACTCAAATACCAGTATATGACCTGAGACGAATTGGACTACGGCAAGAACTAACTCAAACAGAAATAAACTTAAATACGAATATTGATTCAGACTCAGACATGACAAATACAGAAGTTTCCGTTACACCAATTTCACTTAGCGAAAGTTCAAATGATAACGTTTTTAAAGACCAACCTAAAACTACGAAAAATAATACTGATGAAGTTACTTATCAAGAAATAGAAGAGTTAACAAAGAGATTTAACCAAAGCCTTCAAGAATATTTGGACAAGTCTAACAACGATGATGAGCCCAAACAGGCCGATTTCTTATCAGTAACTATATTTTCTGATAGAGATAAACCAGACCCCGAAATTCAAGACAAATTAACCAAAATAGACACCTGTGATCCTGATTATTTTGATGTATTTGATGAGAGAATCGCGGATATATCAAGACGTACAACAAGTCTTGAACCCCTATTCGATGAAGAAGGAGTTTTGAGAAAATATAGGACAAAGGGAAAATTATCAATTACCCCACGTATTAGGGAAAATACACTCTTAAGTTCTAGCACACCGACGCAAACGATTACTTTTGCTACTGCAAAAAACAGACGATCTAAAGCGCTGGACTTGCAACAAATAACAGAAAAAACCGCGGATAACTTAAATGAAAACAACAAACAAATAAACTGCAATGAGAATAAATCAATGAATCGAACTATTGCACCTGATTTCATGTTACTATCGGACTTATACTCTTTTCAATCCATCATTCGATACAAACAACAGCACGGAAAAGTGTATGTAAGTCTTAGTGAAAGTAGCAGTAGTACTGATAATTATAAGAACGAAAATGGAGCTAAGCTAGTAAACAATGTCATTACCACCAGTTATTGCCTTACATACAAAAGAGACAATGTAGTTCATTTTATTAGCAAGGATTGTCAACCAGTAACATCTGTCTCAAGGCTGTTGAGATCGATAGGTGCACTGGACTTTAGCTATTTGAAATCAAAGAAACCAAGAGTTGGCCAAATTTTCATAACACCTTATGGAGGACATAATATACTGTCAATCGTTATTAATAAAACGTCAACTAATTTAGTATCTTCAGAAAGTCTTACAAAAGCTTTTAAATCGTTAAAAAAAATATTATTAAGACAAAATCTTAAAACCTTCCGAATTTCAAGAAGGGGAGATCTTACAGACAAATTAAAACCTGGATTGATCACAGAAACTTTATTAACAATTTTTGATAAAACACTCATACAAATTACTGTCTGTTACGGTAAGGTTGATTCTCCGAAAATCCAAGAACGTAATGAAATAATACAAACATTACATGACAGCCCTGTTAGAGGACGTAAGGGAATAAACGAAACTTACCGGAAAATAAGAGAACGGTTCTATTGGCCCGGAATGAGAAATAATATTCTCAATTATGTACGTAAATGCAGCAAGTGTCAAGAGAAAAAAATTGTACGACTAAAAACAAGAGAACCCTTGGTACTTACAGATACACCTATTGAAGCTTTCGATATGGTTTTCATCGATACCGTTGGTAAATTAAGAATAACACCAAATGGTAATTGCCATTTGCTGACCATACAGTGTAATTTGACTAAATATATCATATTAGTCCCTGTATCAGACCTAAGATCAAGCACTCTTGCCGATGCACTTGTACAAAATCTAATATTAGTTTATGGTGCGCCTAGAGCAATTCTATCAGATAGACATGCTACATTTATGTCTAATTTATTGAAACAACTTATGAGAACCCTCAAAACCAATCATCTAACTACATCAGCATACCACCCTCAAACAAACGGATCACTAGAGCAAAGTCATGCTGCCATAGCTGACTTTATACGATTTTACTCTGAAACATATGATGACTGGGACAACTTAGCAAAATTTGCAGCTTTCACGTATAACACGAGTGTACATGCAGCTACAAATTTTACGCCTTATAAACTAGTATTTGGAAGAGTAGCAAGATTGCCCTTGAAGATACCTAAAGATAAAAGATTACGAATATACCCACTATATTTACAAGATCTTATAAGGCGACTTCAAGAAATGCAAATTGCGGCAGGAAATCAACAAATAAAGATAAATGTACAAACAAAAGCAAGATATGATGGAAAATTAAAGCCTCTAAATGTTAAGCCAGGAAATTACGTTTAGGTAAAGAAAGAAATGCGTTTCCATAAATTTGATCGCTTTTATAATGAACCCCTAAAGGTTAGAACGGGTTTAGAGGAAATAATGAGTTACTTGAAAAAACCAATGGTGAAACCACATGCAAACATACAGATAAATTAAAACTAGTTCCCCGATAATAAAATTTTGTAAGAAACATATTCTACATGTCTTTCAGAGAAAAAAAAATACAACGATGCAGATTATATTGGCCATCTTAATGACAATAGTGTTCGAAGGCCGCGCAGATTTAAACTATGCTAATCATGGCAACTATAGCATAGAACCACTTGAAATAAACCCTGGAATATACTACGAACGAATCGGTATAACAGAAATTAAGAGAGCCGATTGGAAGATTGTGATATGGCTGGATGTTAATAAATTCATATTGGAACAAACACCTACTTAAGGATTAAACGAAACTTTTCGATATTGTATTGTTCAGTTTGGTTATTCTAATTGCACTTGCTATATGGAAATGAACCTCTTGAATTTAAAAATGAAGCGATTGACAAACCTCAAAGCAACACTATTGAACATAATAAATACTGTGGGAATCCATGTAGGAGATAACATTATTCCACCCCCCAGCATACGAGCAAAAACACTGATACCTTTTGGAATTATTGGGAGTATTGCTAAAGGACTCTACGGCTTAGTCACAGAAGATGATATTAACGTTATAAACACTAACATCAACAATTTGGATACCAATCAAGAAGAATATATTAAATTGTACGAACCAAATAGCCATATTTTTGCAGCCGCATTCAAAGAACTATACAATACCGCAAAACGCCATGAGCACATTTTAAAACAAGTTGCTGATATATTGACTTCAGGACAGGATTTTACTCTTGACAGATATCTGATTTATTTGTCAGCATACCTTAGAAGAACTGAGGCTACCCTAGATCGCATTATTCGTTTCCATGAAGATCTGATTAACATCTTACATGATTTATAAAAAGGTCAAGCACATCCAAAGCTATTTTCTCCAAACATATTTAGAACAGTAGCCCGGGATGTAAAGAACCTTGCGGGAAATCTAGAATTTGTAGCACCAATAGAAAACCTTTATGCTGGCGAAATAAGTATTCTAAGCAAATTAGATGTTGTACATCAAGAAAATAGAACCATGGTAATATTACATTTGCCACTCGTAGATCGAACCCTTTACAATCTTTATAGGCTACATCTAGTCATGATACCCCAATCTGGACAAAATGGATCTGCCTACATAAAACCGTCGTACCCTTACTTAGCCGTAGCAGCAGACCATAATTTGTATTCACAACTAAACGAAGTTACATTTAACCAATGAAATAAGACGCTATATGGTTATATATGCTCGGCTATGGAACCGCTGGAGGAACCCTATTCTATGAACAAATGTGAAATTTTTATGATATTACGACCTGGACCAGAAGTATTTAAATACTGTAAAAACCGAAAACCAATGAGTAAAACTAATGAAAGCCGAAAACCGAAAGCCAATGGATTTATTTACCAGCTGATAGTTCATGGTTATTCTCAACACCCAATGAAGAACAATTGAACATTATCTATCCTAATAAAATGGATCCACAAGAAAGAGTAAAAGGTATAGGTCTTCTACGAATGAATGATGGATGTACGGGAAAAACTCACGGATTAACCTTAAGCAGTGAACATAAGATTATCACTCAAATACAATATATCTATCAACTAGAAGTGAACTTAAACTTAACAGTACTACATGAACCCTTAAAAGACACTAATTACTTCCATGACACTATAAAATTGATTCGAGAATCAAACATTAATGAACAAGCATGGACAGATGAAGAATCAAATGTAAAAAATATAATAAATCAAATGGAGAATATGCGGACCTGAAAGATAGAGGAAAAACAAACTTCTCTTTTTTCTTTAATAGGAAATGTCATTAAAGCTATTATTATTATTATTATAATAGCAATACTCATCAGCAAAGCAAGAGGCTGTTTCAAGAAGATTATGAAATGTAGTGTCTGTGAATTTATAAAACGTACCATCAACCCACTGAACGCAGAACCCCGAGTAACCATAAAACAAGAACCAAATGAACATGAACCAACTAAACTGTACGTTGAAATTGAAGAAAAACAAAAAATACCTAAATCATCTAAAGCTAGACCTATAATGAAGACACGGAGTTTGATACTCCCACGCCATACACCCCAAAAACTGAAAATGAACTCATAAATCAATAGTAATTTGATACTATTTTCCTTCCAGGTAAAACAATGAACCCCGAATATGAAATAACAATAAAGACTAGAGTCAACATAAACCAACCTTTACATGAAGTTATCGAACAATTGGAAAATAAAGGAAATATTAAGGAAATGCACATACTTACGGATTTACATAGTTATGAACATCGAACTATAACCGCCAAATACAATAGTGATTTATTTACTAAAGTAACTGATGAAACACTAAATACAGGAGAAGAAGTTCAACCACTTTCTCCTTTTAAGATGAAATCCACTATTTGTCAAGCAGAAAAGATCTCTTCACCAACACCATCAAGAAACGACAATGATACACCAAACATTGATCCAAAAAGACTTATGTGTCTTCTGCCATGGGATATAGAAGAAAAGAAAAGGGAAAGAGATTTCTTTAATCATTTCTCTCAATTTGGCACCCTAGAATATTGTTATGCCGTTAGAGATCGGCGGGGAAGATTATCCCAAGGATATGTAAAATACATGGATCCTAAAAGCGCTATTTTAGCATTGCAGAACGATGAACCCGAATATCGCACGAAATATGCTGAACCAATTAAAAGGAGTACAAAATACAAAATGAACCGAAAATTGACTCACCCATTAAGTCAACAACAAGTTGAGTTAATGACTTACCACAGACATGTGATTACATGCAAAAGACAACGCTGTACACAAACTACAGAAACGAAGTCAATTCTTACCAAAACCATTGATCTACGAGAAAAGATCAAAAGTAGCAGAAAATGAACCCAATAATTAAACCCTACCATTTAACTAGCCACCTTCTACATCGAATATACATCACTTAGTTTTAAGATTTTAACTCTAAGCTTTGTGAAATCAATTTTTCTTTTTACGTATTCTTTTTTTTTAACTTCACTTTATTGTTTAATTTTATCTTTAGGATTTATATGAAGTACGTTGATTATTAATCAAAAAAAATATATACATATATATGTGTATATATATATATACACACACGTTTAACATTTCCACAGCCAAGCCATTTTTAGGACAAAAATTGTTAGCAAGATAGAACAATAACCTAATTCATTATCATTATTGCGTACTTTTAAAATGTAATAAATATTTTGTGAAATTCACAATGATGGATCCTGAAACGCATCAGTAGCATAGAAATATTACTTACGATAAATCATAAAATGAGTATCGTAATGAAAGAAAGGCTTTTAATCAGACAAATTATAGCAAACAACATATTCTTTAGGTTGCTAAC
>NW_019379555.1:304466-319843 GCF_000648655.2 Copidosoma floridanum
TAATATAAAATAATAAATAATAAATAAATAAATATTACAATAAATAATTATAAATCGACGGAAAGAGGAAGTACAGGTCATCCGAATTAATAATTAGCGGAAAGAAAGGTCAGATAATCTGGATATCATATTCACTACTTTACTTCTTCCTTCCTTTTAATTTTTCTTAAATAAACAAATAGTTGGACTATCTGCTGTCTTGCAGCCTGTGAAGGAGCGTGAGACTGTAGTTCACAGTTTTTAGTTTTTGGTTTGATGCTGAAAACAAACTTAAAGACATTAAACGTTATTTAATAGTTGGCATACTCATCTCTCTTTTCTGACTAACTAGCCTACCTCCTTCTTTTTAAAGTTCATTTCTTCTGTTGTTTTTATTTACTATGATACCGTGTTGCTAGCCGATGTATCCCGTTGATTCTGCGAAGATCCAACGATTTTAGTCCTTATGTTTTTATTCTATTATATCCTAGATATGATTAAGTCCAATAGACCATAGAGTGTAAGGGATTTCGATTATTAGTTACAACTATTATTTTGCGTTACATAGTGATTAACCCAAAAATAAAAACAAAAGTCTGAAGTTCGTCATTGAACTAATTAAAATTATGATTTATTGATACTAGAGCCACGTCGATCGTGAATATTGTGTGAGACTCATATAAAAAATGGCATTTTCTCGTTAGTTAAATATTAAATCATTGTGATAGGGGAATTAGCGTTGATGTGCTACGAAGCGAGTTTATTCAAAAGTTATCTAATCTTAAGACACTAAAAAGTGAGTTTTGCGAATCAAGAAAAGCATATTATTTAGTTTATTTTTAATCAACGATTAATTGGGTTTGAATGGTGTTTGATAACTGCGTTATGTTTTATTATGTTCTCATTTCTTTTTTCATTAATTAGATAAATTAGTCTTTACGTTGAGATCAAAGCTTGTAACTTTTTTATAAGACAAGAGCTTTGAATATATTTTGGAATTAAATTATAATCATTCATATTTTTATTACTTCATACATTGGGCTTCTGGTTCCATCGTATCCCGTATCGCATATAAGAAAAATACCCAGCATACACTATAAAAAAAGCCGAATTATCGATCAATTTTCTAACTCAGAAGTTTCTCGGTTGGTATCCATAAGTAATAAGGACAGAAATCAGGACTGCGTGATGCATAGCATAATGGATAAAGTCCCTATAGTGTAAGCAAACTAGATGAAAACTTACCCTGTTTGGTGAAAATTTCGACCTGTCCCAAAAAAGTATTTTTGTATAGATCTCGAGCCCGGTAACAAACGTAACTACTTTCGGACAAAAAAAAAGTCAGCAAACGGCCCAAAAAAATGGTAAAAATGGCTAAAAGAAGTTGTTTTCTTTTACCGTAGAAGCTGTAATTTGGACAAAATAACGTTCCGCATGGAAGAGATGTGCAATTTCAAGATGAACGAAATGAGCCCTGGTGGATCTAAATTGGACGTGCCGTTTTCCCACAAATTGCCAAAAAGTGCCAATTTCACCATTTTTTTCGATAGCTTGTAACTGGTGTTCTAAATAATATTTTTTCTTTAAATTAAAACTCAACGTAGGTTTTGTAATCCTAAGCAATCCTTTAAAATTTTAAGACGATCAGATACAAACTTTTTGCAAACCATCTAATAAACTAAAAAAAGATCATCTCTGATAACTGCTTAAAAAAAATTGTTAGAAAAACAAACATTTTGAAAAATGGCTCTATGTGGTCTAACAAATTTTTAGAGCCGTTTTCCAAGAGGACCTTTCCTAAGTTTATTTGACAGTTTGCAAAAAGTTTACATCCGATCGTCTTGAAATTCTGTAGGGTAGTTAGGAATCACAAAACCTTTGTTTGATTACAATTTGAAGTAAAAATATTAATTAGAACGCCAGTTATAAGCCATCAAAGAACAGGGCGAAATTGGCACTTTTTGGCAATTTCTGGAAAAATGGCACGTCCAATTCAGATCCACCGGGGCTTATTTTGTTCGTCTTAAATTGTGCATCTTTTTTATGTGGAACGTTTTTTTGTCCAAATTACAGCTTCTACGCTAGAAGCAAAAAACCTGTTTTAGCCATTTGTACCTTTTTTTTGGGACTGTTTGCTGATATTTTTTTTGTCCAAAAGTGGTTACGTCTGTTTTTGGACTCGAGATCTATACGAAAATATTTTTTTGAGCCAGGTCTGGATTAAGCAGTCGAAAATTTAGTTTGCTTACACTACTGACTATTAGTCAGAAGTTTAGGGGTTTGATTATTGGAATCAGCAAAATTTTCTTAACACTATATTTATATAATACTTGCTTACTCGTATCCTTACATATAAATATATGTACGCTATATGCATAAAATAAGATATTTAATTAAATAAATATATACACTTTTGTACATTTATATATATGTGATATATAGTTAGAACACAATAATACACTTGAATCTGAAAAAGGCAACATATACACGTAAATAGTTATATAATTACGGTATGTACGTATTTACAGATATACAAGCTCTTCCGCATGTATATATTTAGAGGGAGAGAGAGAGAGAGAGAGAAAGAGAGACAGAAGTGATCAGTGTCGAGGTAAACAGCAACTGAAGAGCGGACGAGACTTTTCGTTGCATATTTCCCCTCATGCGGCTGTTTACTGCCCACCATAAAATGTTTCACATGAATGATAAGAATAGATAAACCTCTTCGTAGCAGTGGCAGTAACGGTATAGCTCATTCACCATGAGGTGTATTTTAAAATTTTTTAAAAATTCTGGGTTCAGGGATGCAAGAGTATTTTACCAAACCGTTAATATAACCATTAAAATGCTCACAATTATTTCCTGTTAAAATGAAGCAATTACCCACATCGTAAACTTCATGGTATTTAAAAGGAATATTCCTGTCTTACATATGTAAGGGTATAAGAATCATACGTCCAAATGATTTTTTTCTTCATTTTCTTCAGCAGCACATCATGTCTCAATATTTTCTGTTCGTCTACCATATAAAGCATCTCCCAAATTTAAAATATTATTTTGTGCTGTAGGGGGATTCCTGACGAAATTAGAAAATTTTCCACTTTTTTTCTTAATTTTTGTCATTTTAATTTCAAAGTTGCTTAAAGAGTATCTTAGTAACGTCCTATATGGCTTTTAAAATTTTTTAGTTTCCTCGTTTGTTTATTAAAATAGCACTGTAGTCACCCGTGACAATAACAATAATAAAATTGAAAAAGTGTACCCTCAGAGCTTTTTTCTCTGACAAAAAGTTTTAAAAAACTATTGATTATGAGTCTTTTATGAGTTGATTTTCTAGTGAACAACCTGCATGAATTATTTTGATATTTCTAATTTTTTTCCCACATAAGAACCATTTCATTAATTATTTTCAAAATTAACCTGACTGTGTAAGCCTGTTTTTAGGAATAATACATATTTTTCAATTAAAAATGTTATTTTTAATACAATTGATTTTGACAAAATCAACGTTTTCGACTTAGAGAAAGATTTTTCCAAAAGCTGTACATGCCTTACGCAATATTTTAACATCTTGTACGCAATTATCTCCTAAGCCCCTCAACATATTATATTTTTTTTTCTTTGACAACTTAATCTTAAAAAAGTAAAGAATCTTGACGTTCTTTTGAACTCTTTTAAATTGTGTGTGGTGAAATAAATTTATTTGGTGGAAGCAGTCCTTTGTAATTGAAATTTTCTTTAGTCGTTGAAAGATATAAGAAATGTTCTATTCTCAAATTATCCATTAAGTTATAGGTTTTTGGTAACTCTGCCAATTTCATTGGTAAATAATTAAGTCTATTCACGAATTCAGTTTTCCCAATGGTCATTTGTATATAATATTTTGCCCGCTTAAAATGACGTCAGGAGTTTTGTTTTTAGAAGCAAGATGTTTTAAAATCAATTAAGACTCAAACTATTTTGCATTGTGCGCTATATAAATAAATAAAGACATTTCACTTTTTTCTTGCGCACCAAGTCAACAAGCATTTTTCAACATTTTTCACCCCAAAAAATTTTTTTTTAACCCTACAAAATTAAAAAATCAATTATTTGGCACTTCTACAGCCATCACATCAAATTTAAGCTACGCATAAAATCGGTACATGTATGCGTGTTTTTATATATTTACTATACTTTTCTTATAATTTTTCTCTTTCACAGCTCAATGTCAACCCACCACCTTTAGAGTTGATAAACTAATGCTTGAAAAGATACATAATATTCCTTAGCGTTACGGGTTCTCAGTTTCTATTTTGAGGAAACAGAATTTACGAGCCCCTAGAACTGGCTCATTGGGATGGAAAAATCGAAAAAAATTCTTGAAATATCCTCAATATTTTTAAAATATAACACGCCCTAATTGGAAGGCCTGTATTGAATTGCATGCGATTGTGAAAGTACTCTCCGTTGAAATTTTGAATTCATAAGGTTTCGGTCCCACAACTTAAACGGCACGCAACTCTTAGATAAAATTTATTTTTGGCTGTTTAAAATGCGAAAAAATATTGTTAGAGCTAGTAACTTTATGATCTTATACCGTAAAAAAATTTAAAACTCTAAATTTTGATTTCAGGAGTCGTTAAAACTGCAAATTTTCCAATGAAACATAAATCCGTAATGCTAATTTAGCCTCTATTTTGCATCTCAAACTTGAAAAATACTTTTTTCCGCCCTCGGGTGGTTTTGGGAGGCTGGTACTTCCTCGGGCGAAAAAGCAGTTTTCCGGAACTCGTTCGAAAAGTCTCCTTTACGAACCTCGTTACGTCCCTCGCCTTCGGCTCGGGCCGCAAACCTCTCGGTTTGCAAACAGAGACTTTTTAAACTCGTAGGAAAACTACCATTTTTATTATCTGAATTCTGTTATACCCTCAGCAGTCAGCATCCTTTAAATAATTTAATAAGTTTCTAGATCGATATCTTCTCAAACGGCTTTATAATCGACTGGGATATGAAATATACAATTTTGAGTAGAATGACTCTAACATGTAATGGAGGGCTATAATATAAGCCTACTGTGCCGTCTGTCAATCCGTCCAAATCTAAAGATTCGTCTACTTAATGAATAAGTATGATAGGAATAACGGTTCACCATAATACCTAAAAATAATTTCATCATAGAAGCTAACCGACTATTTAATTGACCCAACGTTACTAATTTTCATTCGGGGGGAGCATCTGAAATGTAACTTGACACCCTGTTAATTAAAACGCCTTGATATATTTTTCTAAATCACTCATAACATATATTATATCTCTACCTTTGGGTCTATGATCCTCTGGAAAAACTTTTTCGACTTGCACGTTACCAACACCACCTTTATTCTGCGCAAGACCACAATCACAGTCACATCCACAACTAATTTTTTTACTCACCTCACTTGTTTCTGATGTCATGTGCGACTATTGCTGCTGCTAGTGTTGTTCCTCAAGCTATTTATATTATTCTTATTCATGTTATTTTTGTTCATGTTGTTCTTGTTGTACTTATCATACTTTTTGTGAATCACATGGCTTTGAGTTATTCAGCTTCATTAAAATAAAAAAAAGTTCTTAATGTGAAAACATTTTATACGAAGTTTGGACTTTTCGCTTGGTAGTGAAAATTGTTGAGTTGAGGCAGCACCGTTTAATGAATGTTGTGGTCAGATATATTTTTCGGCTAAGACTTGGCGCAGAATTAAAGCCCTATTATGATCGGTTGGGCTGGCTCGATCCACAAAGGCGTAGGAAATACATTCTAGGCCTGACGATGTATCGCGTCATGCAGACGGGTATCCCGGAGTACCTGCGTGAGCTCTTCATTGAGACGGGTGACTTGTGTAGGTCAACACGAAGCGCTGAAACGGTGCTTGTTGTGCTGGCTGCTAGAACTGAGATCAATCGCAGGTCCTTTACTGTGAAGGCTGTGCATTTCTGGAATTCTCTGCTGGTGGATCTGCGCGAGCAGGGATCTCTCGGTGGTTTCAGACAGGGGCTGTATCGATACTTGCTGAGTGCCAGCATTTAGTTTGGGTGATGAAAACTCGGCAACTCTGGTCGTCCGGGCAGCTCGTCAATCAATCAATAAATTTATACCGTCACTTAACTTAACTTTACTTTTGAGCCTTTACATTGTATCCAAGCTATTTGTATAATTCTAAATGGTACAATCGATGTAATAAATTGGTTTTCTCAATACATAAAATATGCACGGTGGCCTTCGTGTGAAAATTGGATTGCAAAGAGCGAAATTGTGATAATAAAAAATGGTAATTAATGTAAGATATGAAACTGTAACCTAAAATGGTAATATATACGAGATTGTTGCTAAGTCAGTATGAACGTTAATATAAGTGTAATTAAATTTTATAAATAATACCAAAATATTGATGTAAATAACCTTGCCATTTGGACATGAATCCTTGGCATTAATAAAAGTTCACTCACTCACTCACTCTTTCTCTCTCTCTCTTTACCGAGGAGCGCTGAGTTTACACTGTTGCTATCCAAAATATAAAGATATACTAAATCATATTTGTATACAAGCAGCTAAGTATACATGCGCACGCATACACACACGCACACACACACACACACATGCTGCGCGTAGCTGCTGGCTACGTGGAAGTTGGAGAGCATGGCGCATATGTATGTATCAGCACAGAGCAGATATAGCTGACTGCAGAATGATAGAGAGAGAGAGAGAGAGAGAGAGTGAGAGAGAGAGAGAGACAGAGAGGAAGAGAGAGCAAAGTTAGTCGTATGTATACACATACGTGCACGTGCGTAGTGCAGTGCAGCAGTTGACAACTTGACAGTCGATAGTGTTGACACACGACAAATAGGTTTGTGTTTAAATGTACATTGTGCATCATATAGGTACAACCTTTTAATTTGTGCACGTGCTTGTTGTATTTGCTACATAATTAATGTTGTGTTAAGCTTTGAACAGCATAAATATAATAGTGATAATTCATTAAGTTGAATAACAGCTATAGCAGTGATCAAAAATACATCGCAATACAACAGTGAATGATTATTTTGTCTTAAACATCCAATTATAATTAAAATCATTCCTAACGATTTCCATTCAAGCTGGTCTCACTAATATTGTCACAGTTCTTTCGTCAGGACTAAGATATTAGCTTATCATTGTGCTTGAAATATCAGTCGTCCTTCAAGTATGTGTTCACATCTTTCAAGAGTCGACAGTGACACTCCCGACTGGTTTCGTTCTACATTCACAATGAACAATACTCATATCGATTAATTAAACGAAAAAACTTATTTATCTGTTTGCTCTGAGATTACAACTTTTTTTTGCAATCCTGATGGATCTGCCGTTGATTCATCATCGTTCTCGGTGTTTTTTTTACCTGTTTTTCATGGTCTGTGAAGAAGTAACAGAGCTTACCATCGATGACAGTGAGGAAAAGAAGCAGTTTTACTCAGCTATTGTATTCACTGAAATCTGTAACAATAAAAATTACGTTTATAATGTAATTGTAAACATTACTAACAGACATTGTTTCGTAAGTTAAGTGGTAAGCTTCCGAGTACCATGGCAATGTCTTTTTTTTCAAACAAATTATATACAACAAACTTGTCTAGTTCTTAAAAACGAGGCCTCCAAATAACTTCTTCTGCTTATTACTAATTTTTGGCTTTAGTGCATTTCGTAGCACCTTATGCAAATAAACCACTGACGTATTTTTATACTGACAACTTTTTTTTTGCAACAATATTTTACAATTGTTTTCTTAGAGTTAACAAATATGTATGTTAAATTATTTGTAAAAGAAACAAAGGCCAAGTTGTAGGATGGATCATTTTGGTAAATAAGAAGACATAAATAAATGTGTTGAAATTCCAAACTCAGATATTTCTTATTTTTACTCTTTTTCACGTCTTACTTTTTTTTTTCAAAATGTCTTATTCCAATTGAATCTCGTAAGACAACGTCCTATAAACACTAATTTTAATAGCTCCTCTGACATCTTATCCTTCTAAGCTTCGTGATTTCACTAACTCATTGCATTTTTTTACCCACATAATTGGAGCCACACTGTATCACATATGTTTTTCTATTCCTCGCCCATTCCGGATATTAAAATTTTCTTTGTAACCAAGAAAGTAATAGCTCCTTGACTCTTATAGTCCCTAAAATCTCTTTCTTTCACTTGATACACCTTATGTTATTCCTTAACCCTCTTTCTTGCTTCGAAAATGTAAGGCTCTTTCGCTTTCACAGCGTACAATAACTTGATGTGTTGCTAGGGGATGTTAACCTTTAGTTAGGAGCATATCATATTCTCCATAATCTAAAATCAGTCTGTATTAACACCCTTAACAAAGCTACCTCTTATTTAAACCTTATATCCTGATACCTCAGAGCTACTTTTCCTCCTATGTCGATAAAAAAAAGAAATACCACGTATCTGGAAGACCACTTACCATTGGTATCAAAGATGCAAGGAAGGCAGAGATACTCCAAAAGCCCTATATCTTACCTTGTCATTCTTCTCACCACCTCCAAGATCCTAGTTGAGATTTAATAATCGCGCCACTTTTTGGTGGCCTCAAAAATCCCCAGCTAAGAATCTTTCTCTTTATCCTTCTCCACCATCAACTCTTCCTCTGAACTTCTTGGGGTCTGAGGCAGTACAATAATTTACGCAATCTCTTTCGAAAGATCTCTTCGCAAATGTCATTAAAGCCCTTATCTTCAGCTTGCATCAAACACAATAAATATTGAATTGCATAATGGATGTGCGTGTCCAACGCCTTGATTTAAAGCAGATTTTTTACATTTCTAAAGAAACATGAAAAAAAATATTATAAATGATTTAAGCTTTCATTCGTTGTTAATAAGGAGAGCGTTAACTTGAGTGCTTTAATGTCTTACTACTTCCTTACGCTAGATATGTGTTTTTAAAGTACAACTCTAATTCTTAATTAAATCGGAAAGTTTAAGTCACATCTTGACTGAAAAATGTACTCCCTGCATAAGACTTTATTTGAACTTTTCTCCAAGACAACTTTCTTTAGCGATAGTGGTTAAAACACAGCTTGAGATCTAATGTTTGATGAATTAAATCCTTTTTTTTAAATTATTATTGTTAAGCACACTCAATAAATGACTTACACACGTGGAAGTGTGGAAATTTAGATTCAAGCAAGTCGGATCTGCTTGTTTACGGGAAATACCCCATCTTGAAATTGAGATTGTGTTATAATGTAAAATGGTACTTGTTTTTTTATAAAAAGTCATTAGCCCAGATGTCTGCTTTTGCATATTGCCCTGGTAGTTCTACTTTTTAAAACTGTCCTATTCAGTTTTGTTTTAAGCTGAGTTTTAAGTTTCATGATGGATCTTAATCATAAAAATACAAATTACGCTACTAAAGAGTACAGTTAGATGATACACAATTGTTAAACTGATGGCAAAAATTTTGCTGAGGCTACACGTTGGTATCGTGGGCGTTTGAGGAAATAGTAGAGTGCAAAGTCATCGATTTACGATGCAAGCTAAAGATTAAGGCTTTAATGACATTTGCAAAGAGATCTTTCGAAAGAGAATGCGTAAATTATTGTACTACCTCAGACCCCAAGAAGTTCAGAGGAAGAGTTGACGGTGGAGAAGGATAAAGAGAAAGATTCTTAGCTGGGGATTTTTGAGGCCTCCAAAAAGTGGCGCGATTATTAAATCTCAGCTAGGATCTTGGAGGTGGTTAGAAGAATGACAAGGTAAGATATAGGGCTTTTGGAGTATCTCTGCCTTCCTTGCATCTTTAATACCAATGGTAGGTGGTCTTCCAGATACGTGGTATTTCTTTTTTTTATCGACATAGGAGGAAAAGAAGCTCTGAGGTATCAGGATATAAGGTTTAAATAAGAGGTAGCTTTGTTAAGGGTGTTAATACAGACTGATTTTAGATTATGGAAATTATGATATTCTCCTAACTGAAGGTTAACATCCTCTAGCAACACATCAAGTAATTGTACGCTGTGAAAGCGAAAGAGCCTTACATTTTCGAAGCAAAAAAGAGGGTTAAGAAATAACATAAGGTGTATCACGTGAAAGAAAGAGATTTTAGGGACTATGAGAGTCAAGGAGCTATTACATTCTTGGTTACAAAGAAAATTTTAATATAGGAAATTGGCGAGGAATAGAAAAACACATGTGATACAGTGTGGCTCCAATTATGTGGGTAAAAAAAGCGATGAGTTGGTGGAACCACGAAGCTTAAAAGGATAAGATGTCAGAGAAGCTATTAAAATTAGTGCTTATAGGACGTTGTCTTGCGAGATTTTATTGGAATAAGACATTTTGAAAAAAAAAAGTAAGACGTGAAAAAGAGTAAAAATAAGAAATATCCGAGTTATGAATTTCAACATATTTATTTATGTCTTCTTATTTACCAAAATGATCTATCCTACAACTTGGCCCTTGTTTCTTTTACAAATAATTTAACATACATATTTGTTAACTTTAAGAAAACAATTTTAAAATATTGTGGCATAAATACGTTGTCAGTATAAAAATACGTCAGTGGTTCATATGAATAAGGTGCTACGAAATGCACTAAAGCCAAAATTTAGTAATAAGCTGAAGAAGTTATTTGGAGGGCTCGTTTTTAACAACTAGACGAATTTGTTGTATAAAATTTGTTTAAAAAAAAAGACATTGCCATGGTACCTGGAAGCTCACCGTTTAACTTATGAAACAATGTCTGTTTAAAAACATTATTTGACTTCCGTGAAGAAAAAAAAAGTCAATTTTAAGTCTTCAAATCAAAGTAATATTTACAATTATATTCTAAACATTATTTACATTGTCACAGATTTCAGTGAATACAATAGCTAAATAAAACTGTTTCTCTCTTCCACTGCCATCGATGGTAAGCTCTGTGACTTCTACACAGACCATGAAGAACAGGAAAAAAAAACACCGAAAGCGATGATGAATAAACGGCAGATCTATCAGGATTACAAAAAAAAGTTGCAATCTCAGAGCAAACAGGTAAACAAGTTCTTAAAGTGTTGTTCAAGAGGCAGGACAGAGGATAGTTGGTTGAGGAGGACTCGTGGAATGTCTTGCAACGGCGCAGGCAAGCCAAGACCGAGAAAATTACGAATAATTTGTTATAATTTTAATTATATTGTTTTATAAATTGTGGTACCGCCCCCTATGAGATCGGTGGTATAAGTGGCATGACGAAACTTGCTGCCAGAGTATTGCATTGTCAGATGATGTCAGACAAGCTGGTCATGAGTCTCGAGGACATCGAGAGTTATAATCTGTGGTGGGAAAAGTAGAAGAATTTGGACAGCCACTATGTTCCGTCACCACCAGTGGACAAAATGCACGTGCTCGAGAGGATAGTCCGGCGCTCCAGTCGTCAAGGTTAAGATTGCAAGTGTGGCCAACGCAAGTAAGGGGGAAGGGTCAAAGGAGAAAAATGCATCTAGCAAGAATATGGGCAACAAGGGAAAGAAAAAGGTAAGGAAGGAAATAAACAGGGTAACAGAAATAGTGAGGGTAAAGAGAAGACAGGGATCAAGGATAAAAATGAGTCTCCGTTCTTTAACCTATCTCTGGAGTTGATCGTAAGCTTTGCTTAAGCTCCAAACGCTTCACAGTGGACCCAGTATTGGAGAACCATGTCTTGGAATAGTCAGGCAACCGAGGAATCTCAAACTAAAGTCAAGCTGGGGGATCAGCCAGTTATTCTAACTTCTAACGAGACCCAACAAGGTGCGATCCCTAAGCGGGTAGTCAGCTAAGATGAAGCTGGTTTTGATCCCGAGGAAGACTTTTCAGGAGCCTTAGAGTGAGAGTAAGGATAAATGGTTAGAGGCACCACCAGAGGATATGTGAGGACGAGTGGCTAATAACGTTCAAGACACGGCCAAATTTTTTTGGAAAATCCTTGACAGACTGAGATAGAAGGGTGTTAATCAAGCGTCGAAGTCGAACGAGGCCACATTAAAAGAGAAGCCGACCAGAAAATATGTGGACATGGAAGAGAGGTTAGAGTTGTAGTCTCTAGATAGGGATAGTGAGCGACAAAAGAAAGCAGAGAGAATCTCGACTTCTAGGAACGAGGATGAGCCGCATATGATTGACGTAAAGAATTTTCAGAGCTTCTTTGACACTTTTTTTGGAGGTCAAGATAAGGGAATTTTTGAAAAACGTTATTCGAGTGTGGCTTCTCCAAAAGCAAAAGGGTATTAGACAGCTTAAGGTTAGGAGCTTCTAGTTTGTTTGAGTTAACAGACGTACGCCAGTCAAAAGATAAAACAATTAATAAAGAACGGGATTTAGGAGAAGACAAGTATGAGAAATTCATCAGAAGGTACATTATTTGTCGAAAGCACAAGTACTAAAAATATATCTGTGAATCAGAAATAGGCTAGCTTAACAAAACCAAGTCACCGACGGTCTAGGTTTGAAATAAAGCATGGGGAAAAATAATAAGAAGAAGGGTGTATTTTTATAGTAGGATATCCTCAAACATGAATGTTTTGGATGCGTTTTGTTTTGTTTTGCAGGCAAGGGAGAGTCAACTATATCCATAGATGAGGAAATGGCGACGAGTATGGGACGATAGCCATATGGAGGATAGAAAAAAAAATCAAGAGAGAAAGAGAAGATTAAGAAAAAAAGAGAACATCAAGAGAGAAAGAGAAGATCAAGAAAAAAGAGAAAAACCAAGAGGGAAGGAGAAAATCCAGAAATATCATGAATGAATCATAGAGGAAAGAGAATAGTCGAAAGGTGACTGGAATAAAATTTAGAACCAATTTCGTTAGAACCAGTGGATGGCTAAAATACTAAGCCCTGAAAGTCGAGTGTATCGATCAAATACTTTTCTCGAGCTTAATCTCATTATTATATTTAGATGGTACGTTTCATAGGTTATCATCTTTCGTTGTAGATGGAAGTGTCAAGGAGAAAGAGATGACTTAGTTGAATAAGAATCAAATGAGAGGACTAGTTGAAGTGTAAGGAGATAGATGGAGAGAAAGAGAGAAAGAGAAAGAGAGAAAGGAGTAGAGTAAACAAAGAAGAATATTTCGGAGAGATAGTGGGCCTAAGTAAAGTAGTAAATAACTGAGTGATTTTGAGAAGACGAGGGCTTAAGGTACCAAGAGGAGAATGAGAAATTCTTATTTTTGGATATTAGAATAAGTAAGAAAACAGAAAAGGTATAAAGAGAAAAAAACTTTTGGCCAGAGTCAGAATTATTTGTTTCAGAAAACCAAGAGATTCCTAGGAATGTGATAAGCAACCGTCAATGAAAAGACCCCACGTGAGCGTCTTTTTATTTATACATGAGGTGGTCATCAATGATGGACGGCTTTAGACATTCAAGAAAATGTCCACTCTAGAAGGAGGGTCTGTGAAGTGATAGCTAAAGCTATCACGCCACTACATTCCTACATTTTTTGCAAGTCATCGGGGGCTACCAAGCTCTATAATGTTATATATTACAAGAGGAAAAGAAAGAAGCGAAGGCTGGGAGAAAAATTAAGTGTGTGTGATGGGTAGTTGAGTGAGTATGTGTGTAAGAGAGAGAAAGAGAGATAGATGAACTCGCGACGCGCCGGAGAGAAATCAAGGGCTAAGTCATCACGTCGAGAACCGAGTTTTTGAAACCTCCAACTATTTGTTAATATATAAACCTCCAATTATACCGGTTTTTAGTAGAGCTTGAGGTTCTCAGATGTAAAGGAAGGGGTTAGAGCACCTATGAAAGCTTACAGTATACCGCAGTCAGTATGATACGAGACATCAGCGAGAGTAGAGCGTAGAAATTAGAGTTGTGAGTTACAGGAAAAGTGGCAGGTGAAAGGTGAAAAAAATATTAGCACGAATTACAGAAGGAAATTGTTAGCAGAGTGAAATCAGGGATCGAGAGAAGGAGAGAGAGAGAGAGAGAGAGAGAGAGAGAGAGAGAGTGACTAGAAACAAAAGATCGGACTTTGGAGAAAGAGCCATGGAAAATACGAGAGGAGAGTAGCCGCCAAGTGACCTGTTGAGAGTTGACTGTGCAGTTGAATTACTGTGACGATTAGGACGAGCTCCAGGTAACACCAGATGATGATGAGGATAGCGAGAAGGTAGGTGTACTGATCTGTTGGGGATGATCCTAACGTGTGGGAGTAAGTGTGTGTGGGATTATTGAGGGATAAGGTAATTAAATTAAGGACAAGGTGTTGTTGAGGTTGCGTGTGTAAGTGGGTGTATAACCTAGGTACCAACCGCAGAACGCCAGGCCCAGAAGAAGTTTGGGGAAGAGGACGGCCGGGAGATGTTTGCACGAAGACCTTGACCCCGATATCAGTGGGCCAATATATATCTATGTATGTATACTAGTGGGGCTCCGCCCCCCTGCGCACTGCGCGCGCTAATACCCTCTTTTATTGATTTATAAATGTAATTTTTCCAAAATAAGGTTTGTATTAATATTTTTTAAAGCCTTGAAGAATAATAAAATTATAGGTTAGTATAAAAATAACATATTAAAGTATATTTTACAGAATTTGGAAGATTATGGCATTTTTCGAAAATACTCGGGATAAATTTTTTACGCTGGGGAATGATTATTGGTCTCCTTTTAAGGAAATATAAAGAACAAGCTGCTAATTTCAAATAGACAGAGATATGCCCTTGACTTTTTGTTAGTGAGCTTTATTATTTTTTCTAGTGGCCCCCTTTTTCGTGAGACATCGTTGATAGGACTTTAAAAAATGTATCTAGTAGTAATAAATTTTTTGGGAATAAAATAATAATTTTAGGTAGAGACTTTCGTCAAATTCTCCCAGTAGTAAAAAACGGAAGCAAAATAACTATTGTTCAAGAAACCATAAAATTTTTCAATTTTTGGCCTTTATTTAATATTTTTTATTTAAAAAATAATATACGTTCAATTGATAAAAAATTTTCTTCATTGCTACTGGATATAGGAGAAGGCAAAATTGAAACTTTTATAATTCCTTAGACATAGAAAACAAATTATGTATGTTCTAAAATTTTTAATAATGATGATGATTCTTTTACAAGTAAAGCTATATTAACATCTTACAATGAGTACACTTATTTTTTGAACAAAACAATTTTAAATAATATGGTAGGAACATTAGTAACGTACCATAGTATTGATAAAGCAACTTACAAAGGAGTAGATAAAGCAGATGATAATATTTATATTAATTTCCCTACAGAATATTTAAATAGAATTAAAGAAGGTCTTTCTCCACATGAAATGTATTAGAAAATTAACGCTATTGTTATGTTGATACGAAACTTAAACATATCTGAAGGACTTTGCAATGGTACAAGATTACGAATTACAAAATTATTTAAATAC
>NW_019379555.1:324093-370547 GCF_000648655.2 Copidosoma floridanum
TGACTCCCCCCGCTGAATAATTTAAAGTATACAATACTTGTATATACGTAGGTGAACATATTTCATATTTGAATGCGAGTGACTTTGGGATTCGAGGTGACCTTGCCGCGAAAAAGACAATGCCGTGTTCATGTTTAATAAAAATCAGCCCCCTATACTCGGGTATAAATAAGAAATCGGTCCGCAGAAGGAGCACCTTTGGAAATACGCAATATTTATTTATTTTTTTTTTTCAAACGGAAACTCCAAAGATGTACTTAGAATCACCCGTGCGCTCGCTGCTGCCTGCTGCTATTAAAGGTACACGTATGCATCGAAAGGCTTTTACGAGAGCAGTGGTAGATACACTCACGGGTGCCTAATAATAATCTCAACAACAATAATAACGACGTTGCATGACACGAGTTGTCTACAACACGGCATTGCACACGCAGGGCTTGCTCAATGCAGGGTGCACCTGTACGTTGTATTATAAAACGCGATGCTGCGTGTCTGACGTGTTCAATATATACTCATAAATGTGTGCCTGTGTATATATATATATATATATATATAGAGGGAGAGAGAGAGAGAGAGCGAGAGAGAACGTGGAATTGTAGAATTTGAGAGTGCGTGAAGGCAAATTAATAGCGCGAGCTCGCTGTAAGGGTTATAAAAGTGATAGTGTTTATTTATAGGAAATGCCCCCTTTCACCTTTTTAATTTTTTTTCAGGCGTGTTTGGTGTTTCCAAGCCAGACACCTGTAGGAGACCTCCTGGAGGAGAGGTATTCAGTTGGTAGGGACAAAGTAAGGGAAGTAGGAGAAGAGCTTTTGCAAGAGATTACGGGACGGCTGTTTATCGGCTGGACAATTCTCGTCCCACTTTCTGATTCTGATCAAGTTTATCAAAATAAATATTTTTATATAAATTTTTAACGACTTCAATAGAATCCATACGTTGATTTTGAATAACATAATCTAAACCAGTATGTTCAAGGCGTATGCGTTAGCACACACTAGGCTCGGATAGGGTGATTGGGAAGACACAATAAAACACAATAAAATTAAACAGCATAAAATAACAACTTTTAATGTCACTCAAAGGCCAAGAAAAATCACAGTTAATATTTACAAATATAGTAAATGTCAAAATAATACAGGAGAGAAGAAATAATGTCTATAGTCTTAAAGCAATGAACTATTGAAATATATAAAAGCGAAGAATGTAGAAAGAAAAGTCAAGTTGAATAACACAATATGTAAACACACACTGGCCTTGAGCTCGCAAGAGAGTTTAGAAGTAACACGAATGAATGTGAAAATATAAGCACTGATATAATATAACTGATTGAAATATTGATTAACGAAAAGCGATTGTCTGTAGAAATGCACAATTACTGTCTATAGAAATACACAATTACTGTCTGTAGAAATACACAAGAGTTTCACTGAATCTTGCTGTTGATAATCACTGGTAGTTTGATGAGATTAACTATTTGAGCTGGTCTGCAGATTATGCAGTGAGCAACTTAAACAAAGCACTAAGTGCACTGCACTGCACAACTGAGTTTTTCCACGGTATTGAGAGAGTTAATCAGAAGATTTACACTAGCATTTGAGGTGATGTATGCACCTTTGAATGCTAGAGTTTGGCAACGTAAATTAAGAGAGTCTATCTTTGACGAGAGCTGAGTATAATCTGGTGCTTACAGTATACAAAGCTCGCCGCGTGAATACGCACACACACACCTGCAGCGCGCCAAGTCGACCAAGCGCACACGCACAGAGTGTTGAGCCGACAGAGACTAAAAGTGTACACAATGTACACAAAAGCCGGGCCTACTGTCGGTCGCTCTCATTTCCAACACAGTATGATTATCGTCATCACAACTTCCACTAATAGCAGATTCAAACGTTATGTCACTGAACTTTTCCGAATTTTTTTGTTGATTTACTTTTTAAATTATTTTAACTAGGTTTGTCCTCAACCTATAAAAAACTTACCATAGACTCTTTTGTAGCATCTATTATTTAATACCTTATAAATATCTTGATAACTATATGTATAATCCAAACGTTCTAAGGAGCTCGAGATCTCTTTCTGAGCTTTATTTCGTAGTTAAGGTTTCTGTGCTTAGTACCAGAACATCCTGTATTCTTGATAACTTTTGTGGCATAATAAAAATGTGCCTTATTATAATAACTTTGTCATCTGCTCAAGTAATTAATATTGAAACTTATGTTATATGGTCTACATTCTGAACTATATTATTTTACCAGTTAAATGTCTATACTATAAACGATCTTTTGCTTCCTTAGCTTCATTTAATTTAAGACTGAGTTCTAACTACTAAGACTCACTACTTATCGTTTTCAACATTACTTTGTACCTCATATGTATCAGTATACATTAAAAATAATCAGTTGTTAACTTAACAGTTTGAAATTCTAAGCTTTTTTATTTTATTGTGATATTTTAACCACGCTATAGGACTTTTTTGCAAACCAGACAAAGGTTTCATCAATTTATGTACGTTATGAAAATTACAGTCAAAACTCAACATTGATCTAAATTTAACTCTCTAAAATGTTGTTGCTGCAGCACATCAACCAACTATGATTCATGCAAACGCACGTTGGCCTATGCTGACTGGAAATGAAAAGCAAATAAGATGATAAAATACTTTTTAATACAGAGAAATAAAATAACTTTAAAAACTAATGGAGGCAAAAAGTCCAACTAGAAACAGCTAAACTGGAGTGCAATACTTAATGCTGGCACAACTTGCTACGATGTTGAAAATTAGAATTACGTAGAGTTAATAAGTATAGACAAATAATAATACATACTACAACATCATCAACTTCTTACTCGTTTTTATAGATGCATAACTCAACGAGCTACGCTTCTTTCTATTACATTACCGAATTTTTTGATATTCCACCGGCAATAGCCTAAATTTTTGACCTCATTTAACATGTAAGAGAAAATGGGAGAACCGAGCTGATCATTAACAATTGCTCCTTCCCCTTTCGTTGATTCATAAGTGTTGGGAAAGAGTCCGTGCAGCTGCTTTAATATGAGTAACGGAATTTTAAATCCCTAGAGCACCACGCACCAACTCCCTCTTCAATGACCAGAAGTGAAAAACATAGTAACTAAAATTTTACCGAAATTCCGAATTATCTTTGCAATATTGTAATCAGTCAAAACTACCCGTAAGTTTAATTGTGTTAACTCGTGAAAGGCAACGTACTTCTATTGTTACCTTAATTCTTACTTTCATATTTACATTTACTATTACTATAATAACTATTATTATTATAATTATTGTTATTGAATTTATGTTATCATTATAACTCGTTATAATAACAGCCAAAGTTATTTATGTTGAAGTGTTAGTTAATTTACCGTAGCACACGGATTGTTTATTCATCCAAGCATTAATTGAAATATAAAGCGAGTTTTGCGTTCTTTCTACAACAAGTTTAGTCGAAATAAGCAGACAGTATTCAACATAAGAAAATATTAACAATATTCTCTCTTAACAGTAAAACTAAGTCAAGTTAAAGTTTTCGTAAAATTTAAATGTAAAGGAGAAAGGAAGGGCATGAGTAAGTGAATCACCTTTCCTTCTCTTGACCCATGGAGGAGAACGAGCTGGATGTAGGATGTGCCAATTTTTGAGTGGCTGAACTAGAGCATCTCTAGCCAATTAGATATTTGGCTGTTGTCTTTCCCTTTTAAGATTTTTCCGGTGAATTTTCCTGCATCGTCTTGAACCAGCGCGTCGCAGAGGTTCACTACTCCTTATAAAAAGGCCCAGAGGCCCAGAGAAAAGGATTCGACGTTAGCCCTTCAAGATAGACTGAGTAGTAAGAGTCCACCTCTGCTAAAACCCAGTCTACTGTGAAACGAAGCACAGTACAGTTCAAATTTTACCCTTGAATGGTTAACTGGATAGACGGACAGAGTCCGTCTCTGCTATCCCACGGTCCTCCACGAGTGTGGTCTTAAAAGTTTTAACTTCGGACACTTTGCGCTGGTTCTCCGCGTGTACATTCTAATACTTAAAATAAAAGTAAGTTTTTCCAAAGTATTAAAATAGTCAACTGCGTTTTTTTCTTTTGCCACAAAAACTGCATAATGGCCTATTACGGCATCGATAAGTACTAAAACTGCGAGATTAAGTAATCGAGTGTTTTTCGTGAATCTAGAGCAATCACATAACTTCCAGATAGTATTGGTGGCTCATAGATCAATCGCGAACTTGAAACTCGTTCTTCACGTAAATCTGAGGCAATCACCATTTAATCAGGATGGTATTGGTGGCTCTCAGACCGGTCGTGAACTTAACCTTATACTTCTTTCTTTTACGTAAATCCAGATCAATCACATTTACTCTGGATGGTATTGGTGGCTCACAGATCGGTCGCGAACTCAAACTATTTTTCCCCTTCCGAAACCTCTAGAGCGTAACCACCTTCAACCTCTATATCGTGGACGGGATACTAGTTTGCCACCATCGCGTCGTATATTCCTGACCAATCAGAGGCACGCCGCGAACGAGTGATAACGGCTTCAATTCGATTAGGACAGTCGGGCTTCCCCACTTCAGGATGCCCTGTCAAGAGATTTAGCTACCTTTTAGCCCTGCGTCCCACCTATGCGCCCAGTTTGAATCCCAAGTTATCAAGCGCAAGCTTAGACTTGAATAATACATCGCGCCAACGTAAAACTATCGTAAATATACAAATGTACGTAAAAGTAAGATTATAAACTATTGTTTAAAATATATGTAATATGTGAAAATTACAACGCTAAAGCCACAGTACGTATACGTTTAACATACCACTGCCCATGGTTCGTAAATAGTTCTAGACTTCTGGCTCAGCTCACAAGCCAGAGAAATGGATTGTCTGGCGACCAATTTATATGCACCTACTATCATTTTTGTGATAGTTCAGTCACGCCACTTAAGGGTCACAGCATGATTTCCGTTTCTCTCAGTGTGGACGTGCATTTATAATAATTTCCTTCTCTTTTGCTAAACTATACATTTTGTCACTTCAATATTCTTTCTTATTATCATATTATCATATTCTTTCTTATTATCTTCATTAATCAATTTTTTTCTGTTCAATTTTCAACTTTATTGATGTATTAAACAAACCACTGAAAAACTTTTTGTTTTGACTTTATTGGACATAATTTAGCAATTTTACTATAACTAATTATTAACAAATGTTAAATATTGATCTTCCTTATGTAAGCCAAAAGTTCTGTAAGGGCCATTTTAATTTGTAGAAACTAATTCTAAGATCTTTTTTTGTATGTGTTATTTTGAAACGTTGAATCATGCATTTATCTTTCAGTTAGTTAATTTTTACTAAACGTACTCAAATATTATATATTTATATGTTTCGCAATTCAATACTATTTTTCTCCCTTCAGGATCATTTAATTTACTTTTGATACTTATAAAGTTAACGTCAATTTGAGCATTATTCTGAATTTCACTTTGCACTATTTATAATTTATCTATTTTATACAGTATAGCAAAATGTATATATCCGTACTACAAATCTCATTTGTATTATTTCTAGTAACTACTTTATTTTTGTGTGTTATATTGTCAAAAATTATTAAATTTGCTGTCGTATTTCTAACATAAAAACATTTGACATAATAGTTTTAACAAATCTCTCAAAAACGTTAAAATAACTTCAGTTCGCACGATTAGGACAACCACTATCTAAGAGTGAGTCTAAAAGATTACCTTGTGTTTTATTATATGTTGCTGTAGACTCAACAGATTTCACTGTACAAGCCATTGCCTTGTTGCCACATTTTTTTGTTGCAACGAATGGCCTCTGCTTTGTTGTCCACTCAAGCCCCTGCCTCTACCTCTGCTTCTCGGCCTTTTCTTACTGAATGCCATCTTTATGAAACTGCTGAAATCTGTTCCTCTGTGCTCGACCTTGACGTTTAACATTGCTTACATTTGGGAAGTCCCTGTTCATATATTATATTTTACCACGAACATTACATGGGCTTTCCTAATGACTTTAGTAATTTTTTTTTATTATAAGGTAAGAGCACTTGATTTTTCCATTGCACTAGCACTTCTAGTATTATTTTTTATCTATTATTTATATCCCATTTATCACGTAGTTTACCACCTAATCTTTTTTTTTTTAATCTATCAAATCACCAATATAACTAAACCATTCAGATAATGTTCTCAACTCAACTTTTTTCTCTGAATTTCGGCAGCTGTTAGTTCTCTTACTGATTTTCAAATATACTACTATATACTAATGACTCCTGGTAATCTTTCAAATCTGATTTGTTCTAGTTCCATTCACTCATTTAAATATCACTGTACATATAATTAATGGCATTCAACTCTAACTCAGCTCATTTGTCTTTCTCGTCTATTAATGTTTCTTTTTATTGAATGACTAATTTACATATTGTTAATGTTAAAATAAAAATACTGTTATTCTTTTATTCCAGTAAGCATAGTGTGGGCCATCATAGACAGGTATAGAAATTTTCACCATCTAAAATTTACTTGGTTTTCTGCTTGCTTCTTCAGGATTGTTTAATTCTCTTTGCTCTTTGTAAATATACTGTTTTGACACTCGTGTATCTTTAATCATCTTTTTTTAGAAGCTTTCTCAAATTTTTTCGTAATAGATCAACATTTTTGTCATCAGTGATCACTTGCGTATCATTTTTTTAATTTTTTAATTTTCAACTTAAAACTGAATATTTGAAGAATACTAGTGAACTATTAGCCATAATAAAAATACGATCAAATTGTGGTCTTTGCTACCATGTATGTGGAACATTTCATATCATAATCTTAATATTTATTACTTTAAAATACAGAGCTTAGTTTTTGAATTATAAAAAGCAAAAGCTAAGCGATCTTGAACCATCGACTGGTGTTCCTGATTCTACAATCGCGTGGCATATAACTTACTTCTTTTGAAACAAGCTACTGCCATAAAACTCAAACTACGCATGCAACCTTAAACAATCTTAGTAAACGCTTATCTCACAAAATTAATTTACATTAGTACACCAAATAATGTGACTAATCAACAGTTTTAACATTTTTTACTGCGGATGTGCACAAGAAACATTATACACAATTTCGACAGTAACTTGTGCTTAATGTAAAATCCGAGAGATCAGCAGTCTAAACCATCAATTACTGTGAAATTATTGCACCACGACTGTGCTCGTGTCAGTTATGGGTTAGTAGGTTAAGCTCTAAATGGTCATTCAGATCCCCAACTTGACGCGTCCTCTTTAAACGAAAGAGTGTAAAAACTCCTCGCACTCAACAACATTCACCTTTTCTTTTTCATCAAGTTCTCCAAAGTAGCTATAAAGGTTGAAGAGTCAGTTCTGTTCCGTCTTTTAAACGAATGTAATGATGCATCTAATGACTTAGTTTGGTGATTAAGCTACGTGTTAAAAGCGTGCATTTCAAGCAAATGTAAAACTTAGTTCACTGACTAAGCTGTGTAAGAAAAGCTCGAGCAAACCAGGCCACTGTAAACTCACCTTAAAAGTGAATCAAGGAGAAACAAGAAAGAAAGGACCGTCGACTTGGGTTCCGACGTCAAAAGCAAAAGCCTAATAATTGTCATCGTGACGAGCGCTCTCATGTAGGATTAGGAACATCGTTCCAGTCAACCTTGTAAGATCTTTTGACTGCGTGCGTGCAAACAGTGGCTTATCAACGATTATAAAAGTAAGTTAAGTTAAGAAAACTATGAATTGTATGACATTGTAAATTCAAATCCGAAACCTTATTTTTGATACTAATTGTAAAATTAACTATTTCTGGCTTTTCTAAATTTATTAAATCATCAGATAAGACATATATATACAATAATTTGGTTGTTGATTAAGTTAATTTTCTTAATTCGAAAACATTTCAATTGCTAAATTATATAAAGCATTTCAAGATCTTATAATTCTAGTTGATTGACACATCATTACCTTAATGAATAAATTGAATATCGAGAAAAAATAAAATAGACACTTTACGACAAAGACTTTTACAAGGACGTGAGATAAAAAGACGGATAAGATACGCTACTACCGTATGACACAAGACATAAACTCTAACAGTAAGTCAACGCCAGCTCAGCAAACACCACTCCATACGTATCGCTCGATGAAACCTAACACCACAACGCCGAGGCAGTAATTTCAAGGAAAAATATGCTGTAAGTAAAAGCAAATAAGGCCTTTGGGCCAATGGCTGGATCCTGAGGAACAAAAATTAAATTGATTTATTTGTAGATCGAATCTACGAGTTCCACCCTTCACTTATGGAAGTTCGGACGTAACATATGAATAAGTAAGCGAACTGGGAGACTATTTATTGAGTTATTAGGGTATTTAAGGAACAAAGAATAACACACTTTACGACCGATTTTAGTTTTGTCAGTACCCTCTGGTATATTTAGAAATAGGAAATGAGAGACTTAAGCCTGATAAGGCTGACCCAAAGGATCAGCAAAAGTTTGCAACAATACACCAGCATAAGAAAATTCAAATTTACCTTGTAATAACTCAGTTCTTGTATCTAGCGAAATGGATCACATATTACTTTTAATTTAATACAATATTCCTAATACAACAACGCAATCCAATCAGTTGCTAGTAAAATATGCACGATCACATGCTTAAACGAACAGACTAGATCCAGACTTAATATATTATTAATTAACCTTTTAATTTATTTAAAATTAAAAGACTAGAGAGCATTACATTATTTCGTTGAAAGTGCTTAATCATTGATTCCAATTTAATTTGTTAAATATTAGAATCCTCGAGCGTACTGGATAACTTTGTTAGAAGCGCTTGTTTATTGGGTAACATTACAATGATTACGGATAAAAAGCCTAGAGTGCGTTGAATTATTCTGTTCAAGGTCTTTGTTTTATAATTACTATTATTTATTGACAATGGAAAATGTTAGGTACACTAAGTTTTTAGGTTGAAGGTGCTTACTTATGAGTGACCATTATTATTTATATCTAACGAATACACTTGAGCTTACTGGTTTATCTACTTGAGGCCACTTATTAATTAACTAATATTATGGTACTCAAAATAAAAAAAAAATTGCAACTTTTGTTACTAAAAATTGGCATACAGTAAGTGTTATGAATGTTCATCTAAAAGTGTTATTAGTATTAATAAGAACGCAGCAAGTATTGATCGTTAAAAACTGACTTAATAAACATGTTTTTTATTTTTCTCTTCAGACCCGTTGACTTACAAGATCGATATGAAATTTGATCATTATTACACCTTTTGTAAGCATTTCTTTATTTCAATAAGTGTTAAAAAATAGTAGCTATTAAAAAAGGAAGAAAGCCCTGGCTTAACTCAACCAAGCTACGTCTGTGACAGACGTCCATAAATATGTATAGTGGCCACGATAGCGGCAACGCACAGCCGTTATACACACTATTAGAAAGGCTGTAATCAGTGATGCCAGACGGGACAGCATTCCGCTCAAAGCAGAGTTCAGTATTCTAGAGACCCACCAGCTATAGGCTGGCTCAACTAGAATACAGCTCAAAAGAGTCTCTACTTCGGTTCTCCTACTCCTACACTCTCCCTCTCCATGTGATGTGCTTGGTTACCCCAAGGCCTGCTTAACAGCTTGTACATTACATTTGTACCCCCTATAATAAATGATGGCATAGCCGATTGGGCTGCGTAAATTATACTTATACTGGTCATCCCTCTAAATCTCACTATCGTCATTTTCTTTTTTAGTTTTTTTTGTTATTATTTCTTAACAACTATGATTAAAGTTTGTTGATTGAAATAAATAAATATTTACAAAAAGTGCATTACTTAATAATTAATTTGGAATGCATTTAGTTTTATCGACGTTGTACTGTTGTATACCTTTTTATAAAGGCTTTTAATAATAACAGATAAGGTAGCGAATTTATTTTAATTTTATTTTTTTTTATTTAAGTTAACAATGATAATTATTATTACGAAATAATATTAGTGAAGGCACTTTGCACCCTTGAAATAATTTCCTGCCAATGAGCAGCAGATGATTGAAGAATAGTGCTTTGTGCCCTGGGTGAAAGAAAAATACACAACTTTAATACAAACGAGTAAAATAAGTACTCTATAAGGCAGATTTCCACACCACCCCTGAAGTACTGCCTATAGCGCGTTAGGTTGTTTTTTACAAGTACACCCAAAATTTTAACTAAACTTGATAAGTTTGGGTTAAAAAAAACTGATTATCTTTCAATAATAACACGAATGTTAATACAAATGTACTTGTAACGTAGGTACCTACACCAAAAGCCATATTTTAACCTTATTTATCACCGTATTAATTAGAGAAACATGCACATGCAACATGCAATAGAATATATTAGCCATCACCAAAAAAGAAAGAAGAGGTCGTTTTAGTTATATACAAAAGCAGAGTTAAAAAGACCAAAGTTTTTCTTCATTGGTTCAAAATCAATATAAGTCTTACCAAGTAAACGCAAAAAACATCGTACATTAGGTAACTCTACACTGGTCTTGTTACCTTCGACATCTTTAAGGTCAGTAACGTCAGAAAACATATTTTCCGATTCCGCATTGGAATGTGGAATTGAAAAAATTACTGTCATTAATAACCTTAAAGGTGGAAAGATTAAGACATCTCCAATAGTCATATTAAATATGATCGTCCAAAACTCTTCAACTAATAATTTTAATAATTCATCGCGTTTTGGAGGGTCACAGAAAAACTGTAATCTTATCCATTTTACAGCTATTTTGTGTAATCAAATTTTGGAAAATACTTCTAAAAAAAAAACAAACTATTGAATTCTACTTTTCTTTCAGCACTTTAGGTCACTGATAGCTCAACAAAAACTAAATATTGCAAAAAAGTGTGGTGTTCTAAGACACGCGTTTTCATTTCTTCTAACAAGGTTATATAAGAATTTAGAGAATTTTTTCGAACTTTATCAGTTAATTCTTTTGACATTTAAGCCAAAACTTTGGAAGCATACGGGCCAAAATAAACATCGGATATTTTTTTATGTGATCGCGAACAACAAAATTGGTTGAAAGTGAAAGATCAAGGGATTTTGCATGTAAAAAATAAGACCCGATTTCTATCAAGATTTGTATTGTAGACCGGTTAAGCAGATAAATTATTTATCCTTTTGTTCCGAAAATAGAATTAAAAGAGTTGAAAAATTTTAGCACAAAGCTCATGAGCAAAACGTAAAATTTAAAACGAGTATCACATAAGGTATCTAAGATATTTTGGGCACTTGATTCTTTCTCTTCTCCAATTTTATCATAATATTTTGTTTTAGAATTTTTATTTATTTTTGCTCTACTGCTTTCAAAAACTTCAAGCCTAAAATAATCAATTAATCCAAGGTAATGTTTCAGGTTGTGAGAGAAATAGCTGAGGTATGGCATGTACAATTTAATAATATTAAAAAAGGAACGACATCTTTTAAATGCTTTTGAAAAAAATTTTTTTCCGTCGTTATGCTAGCATTATCGCAAGCTAAAGATTTGGAATTGTTAAAGCTGATATTATTGTCTTTGGAAAATTTCCATAAAACTAAAAAAATATCCAAAGCCGAAGCTCGTAGGGGATTTAATTCTAAAATTTGAAGTAGGTGCTGGACAACTTTTTCCTTCGTTAAGTCAAAGTAGTGCACTGTTACGCACAAAAGCTTTGTATTGCTTATATTAGTGCTTTCGTCAACAAGAATAGAATAATGAACATTATTTAAAATGTTTACAATGCTTTTAAATGAAGGACGATACAGCACTGTTTTTATAACGCAAGAAACTTTTGTCTGCTTCATTTGCATACACTTTGCTGCTGGAGGATCAAGTGCCACCTTTTGAATCAGTGGTACTAAAACATCCACCAACTTGATTGAGACGTTGTATTCTGCGATAAAGTATGCAACTCTCATTTCAGAGCCTTGTGTTCTTTGTTGCAGCGAAAGAACAGGTAACTCAACAGTTTAAAAAACTTCCAATTTTTTTGCTTTATCGATGGAGTTGCAACGTAAAAAAGACAAAGTATGCTGATAAAGATATGATTTTCTTGTTAATTGAATGTTTTTTTTTGCAATACATGCATTCTGTGGTCTGCGGTGAAGTTGGGTGATTTCTTGAGCAATCTTTGAACTGTTAGTCACGTGACCTTTCATCGCGCCATTCAACATTACTTTTGATCTTTGCTAGATTTCCGCTTCAAGCCAAGTTTTGACAACATGTTAAAATAATTTTTAAAAAAGTACAAAAGCAAAGCTTATCAGTACTAATAAACACAGAAGCTAACGCTAAAACAAAATATAAGTCCCATGAAAAAAGTCTTCATTTCAGCAAAATGCACATGCAGGGGATAATGAAACTAACTTAAAAAATTATATAAATCTACACAAAAAACACTCTCAACTGTCACTAATCTGAAAAACACAAAGCATACATGAATAAAGCTAAGCAAAAAGTATTTATTGCTAGTTTAAAACACATAGATTAACTGAGTTCAAACACCAACACCATAAGCGCAAATCCAATAACAAATATTGATGAACATACGAAGAAATATATACCTGTGAATCAATGCGTGCTTCAAAATATAAAAAACGTGATTAAGCACAATGTAGCATAGATCACGAATTAATTCCAATACTGTCTGCAAAATTAAAGAAAAAAGCGCTACGAATATTTCATGTAATTATATGCATGCACTCAATGAATGTATGGAAGTTAAATAACTATAAAAACACAGTTATCACCGTATTTCAAGTCACCAAGAAAAAAATAAAGCAGAAAAGTACGTGCTTGCATTCTGCAGATTCTATACTACATGACTATAAGTATGAAAAATAAAAGACGAAACAGCTCGCACAGCAGACTGCAGAAACCTTACAAGATATAGTTATATTATTTAATAGGGAAACATATTGCATGTATGCTTACTGGCGATATTAGGTGGCATAGGCGTGAAAAAGATCACACAATGACTGTAAGGAAAAGTTAAACGATAACGTAGGCATAGGCTTGTACTTTAATATTTTTTATTTTATGCTTATTTTCTTTGCCTACACACAGTCATCCTTTTTAGCATCAATATTGTTATTTTTATTATTATTATTATTATTATTATTATTATTATTATTGGTTTCAGATTCACTATCAGTATTATCAGTATTAGGTCCATTAAAGATATCTCAACTGGGAAGCATTTGTGAAATTTTCTTCTTATAATTATAAAGAGCGTCTATGAAACATTCTGTGTCTAGTTCAATGCCACTTTTCACCAAAGAGCACAGAAATAATTTAGTTTGATGAGCTTTACTAAGTGCGCAAAGTTTCTTTCTATGTAGACTTTTTTGTGCCTCACAAGTACCACACATTTACGCCTTTGTTGAATATCCCGTACTAAGGTTGTGACGTGTTGGCATCATATATTGTTGAATGTTAATCGAAGCACACTCTATTGTAGATTCTAAATACGCAGCTGTATTATCTTCATAAACGTAAATTCAGTTAACATTTTTTGCTACAGCATACAAGTACTGCTGTAATTTTCTAATGGAACAATTACTCTCGGACCAGCAAAGTTCATGTACTTTCTTCGACTGATGATCATTATTTTAGCACACATGTATAGGTAAGGTATAGAAAAAGCATGGGGGCTGCACAATCCAATGACTGATCACTGGTATCATAAGAGACACAACAGCCATTTCTTTGGGTAAAATCTATCAAGAAAATTTGAGAAAATCTTTAATCTCTGTAGCATAATCTGTGTATAGATCCATTCTTTATTTTGTAGCTTAAAAGCGTCGACCTAACTGTAATTTAAACGCGTATCCATTACATTTAATGCTGTGTGATTAACTAAGCAACACTCTGTGCTAAAGTTTATTTATATGTGCCCTACTCTGTGCTAATGTATGTTTTATAAAAACATGATAATTGGTTCTTAATATTTTTATCTTCCGCTATTTTCAGGAAAGGTTAAATGAATTATGACAATTATATCAATTCAATACATTCGTTTGTGATGATAAATTTAAAATATACACTTTTATTAAGTTTTAATTGTACGTCATCTTCAAAATCAATGACATCTTCCCACTCCCTAGCAAAATAAATTTTTTTTATTCGTTTGACATTGCGGGTGGCACACATGGAATTATACGCACCATTCTGGTGAGGACATGTAGTTGCTAGTGTTATGAGTTAAAACTCTGGATGATCAACCACGTCATTAACTTGAAAATAAGACCTTTCGAGCCACCTTTTCATCAATTATCCAATTACAAAAATCGTCTTGGCATCTTTGAGATTTTTTTGCAGTATATTCCTAACATTTATATAGTTAGTTTTACGAGATTTCCAATTCAACCCATGATAGTAAAGCTCAAGCCATAAACTTTAACGTTTATACGTTTGACTTAACTTACACCAATGAAACGGTGGTTTAAAAAAAAACACATGTATTTCAACGTTCTTACTTAACGAAAGAATTGCTAATTATTTTAACACATAATCAGTGCCTGGCTTTTTGAAACCTTGCATCTTAACGACATACTCTATCATAGCATAGCATAAACTGAGTTAAATGACTATTGTTGTTTTATTTTTTATGAGCAAGTTTAGACAAGTTTCCTCACATCCCCACTCGTGATTATCTCTTGACTTGAATTCCAAACGCACATCAACTGGTGCACTTTTCAAAGCTCCATTTTGTTTCGAACAGTCAATAATGATGAGTAGCATGTATCTAATCAAATCGTTTTTATTAATCATAGGTTCTGTTTCTTAACCATAATACACATTTTGAAAATTTGTACACAAATTGAAGAGTAAGAAAATTGATTATGATTCATGTTGAGATTAAGATTTCAATAGGGATAGTACTAAGGGTAAAGAAATAACTTTACATTACTTATATTACAGTGATCAAACCGACGAGCATTGGCAGCTTTCGGACCTTTACGATTAGTTTGAAAGCCTTAAATAACAAAACTTGGTTTTTCCAATTGATTTAATGTTTTTACGGTCCAAACATGTTTCATAGTTGTTGAAAGAAGGGATATTTATATAATTCCCAATTGTGAAAACTCATAGAAATTGGCTTATCTTTTGCAGTGACATTAAGCAGACGAATTGTGAGTCTGTCTGACAAACCTATGTAAAGCATGAGCCGTTTTATTGGAGTCAATGTAATTTTAAAGTCTCCGTAAACATCATTAGCAACTGTTTGTACGACTGCATTTAAGTCATTCCTAGATCTCGTAAGGATTAATTCATGCTTTGCATTTTCTACAACTCTACGACTGTCCTCAGGAATGCCAAGTATCGTGCTTAAAGGTATAGAAATATCTAAATAATCTTAAGCATTAACTAATTTGTTTGTTTCTGTTTTATCTAGCCATCCTGAGTCTTCTAGCATTGAACTTTTACCTGGATAGTGTGATATCCAACCTTTTATTAAAGTTGTTATACCAACATTTTTGCACTTGACTATTTCAATGACATTAAGTTCGTAGTAAATTTCTTCAAATGAATGACAGATATCATTATTAACTAACTTAGTTCGCGTAACTGCAGTATTATTGTTTAATGTAATACGTCCACAAATATGTAGATTGCTTTATAAGAGTAAGAGACATAAATCTTGATGTTGAATTGAGAGGTGAACCTTATTACTATTGTTGAATGCTGATGAAATGTAAGGCTGATGTGCATGAATTTCTTAGTGCGCAATTGATTCATCGAATGTGACACACGACTGAATGTTTAGAATTTTTTTTATCATGAAAACAGCAGGAAAATATGCAAATAAAGTTTAGCCAACGATCACTTTTAAGCCTAGACTTTTTAAAAACTGTACGTTCTGACGTGTTAGTGCTTTAATTGCTCGTTGATAACTGATTCGTCTTTCCCATATTAGTTCACTTATACATCTGCTATAAAATTTTTCTTTTCTTCCCTTCACGACATATAAAATACCTATTCATTTAATTTAATTGTTTTACGTGTAGCATTATTGTTATAACTTCTTCTCGGAAATTCATTAATTTTTCTTCATGATTAACGATCTGAACTTAAAGATGATCTTTTGTTTTGACTGCAACGGGTAGGTAAATTATTTACGTTGGAACTTCAATAATTTTATACCCAGGAGGAACAACAGGAAAAAATTTATAAATCGTATGAACTTTACGTTCATTTATATATGCTCCAGTAGTAATGTTACACTTAGCTCGAAGTGCATTTACCTTAAGAATTAATACAGATTTATCTGACTTATGAGTTTTATTTGATGTGAGTGTGTTTTGTAAAACTTAAAACTGATCCCAACGAGTCGTTTGGTCGAAAATCATTTGGGTGGCTACACAGAATCACGCTGTGAAGCGTATTATTGTTTGGTTTAACACTTGTCGAAATATCTTTGGGTGTTAATACGTCAGTGAGAGAATTTTCGATATCTTGAATTTCATAGCTGCCCGTTGGTAAAGTTACCATCCCTTCACCTATGCGTAACTTAATATTACTCTTGTCAATATTAGGTATAGAGTTAAATGTGAGTGATTCCACTAAACCAGGAACGTAACTTTTTTGTGGTGAGAGCTCAATCGGAGAAAAATATTGTGCTTCGAGAACGGATGATGTACTAGATAAATTTAAAGTGAATGCGTCTCCCATAAAGGTTCATCGATAAATGATAAATTTTTTTTCATCACTTGCTTATAAAGGCTTATGGTTAAGATTATTACTTAAAAATCATAGACAGAGATGACCACAGTTATAAGTATTAAATTTTTGATTTCTTTCGGAGTTAGACTTAATAATACCAAGACCGAGGTGTAACATCAAATCCAGCAGTGGTTGTAGATTGACAAAATTATCGAAATATCTTACATTATTACTTTGTTTTTTGTCTGCAACCCAATAAGTACCAGGACCTTCTTTATTATCTGGACGAAGAATAGCTAATTCATTCTGATGTAGGACACTGAATGGCATATAGTTTCTTATCAATACTCCTCGAAAATGTAGTATCTTTAACGGTTTTGTATATTTTATGATATCTTTATTTGTGAGAGCTCAAGTAGGCAGTTTTACTTCGAACTTTTTTTTTAACCCCCTTCCTGGTTTTAAGTATGGACCGAAATCTTTTTCATGCAATTTTAGGAAGAGGCCTTTACCAAGTAAAATATCTTCCGTTTTTTTTATTGTGTCTTGCACTCTCTTTAGGCTGCTTCTTGGCTTCGTTTGCTTGATTTATTGCTTTATATATACCACTTGCACCATTAGCAATAGTCCCTACAGCGTTTAGATCTGCAAATGCGGATACGATGTATGGTAAAAAACCTCCCATTTTATGAGGTATGTGTCATATGCATGTAATATTTTTCTTACCACCAGCTTTTTTCCTGGCTGTTGAGACTTCCTTTAAAGAGAACTTACAATTTTGAGGGCACATTTACTGGTAACCATTGATTTTTTAGCATTTTGAACTAATTTCTTTAAAGTCACTATCTTTCCAACTTTCTTTTTTCTTACTTTTTGTTTTTTTATTTTTTGATAAGCAGATTCCTAATTCTGATTTCACTTTTATTGCACTGCTCACAGCAAAAGCAGTAGCCTTCTCACCAATACTTCAATCTTTAGCTTTTAAGCGTTGCCAAGCCTTTTCCGATAAAATTTTGTGTGCTACGTTTCTAGCTGTAATGTTGTCAGGGTTTTGAGACTAAGCTATATCGTGTTGTTTACAAGCTTTATCCAATAGGTTGATGCCTGGATCTCCACGGGATAATCTCTTAGCTAGTTTAGTGCCTGGCCCGCAATACTGATATCCTGACACGTGCAGTTCTACTGGCAGTTTGTTAATGACTGTATTAATGACACCACGACCTTTTTGTCGATGAATGATCATCTCTTCTTAAGTTTGCAACGGTAACTGAGCTTGTAAACATCAGCATCACGCTATTTATGTTTAAAAAAAAAATGATTGAATGTTCAAAAACATTACACTATCACTTACAGTCTTTGTTGAGCCAGCATATAGTTAACATGAGCTTTGTGGAACAGAATGTTAAACTTCCCGTCGTAAATTTTGATGATATGGTTGAACAAGATAAGAAAATAAAACGCCACGATGATTTGCTACCCAATACCATAAGAGCTGTTTTTAACGGTCCATTAAATTGTGGAAAAACAAATAAATTACAATCTCTTATTACCCACACCAATGGATTGAGATATGAAAAACAAGATAATGTAAGATCCATTTTCTGCATGGGGCGTCACAAAAATATTGACTGCTTCTATCTTTGCCGATCTTATGCTCAAGTTCTTAAGCATTTAGTCCAAGATAATTTAAATCTTTTAGTATTATTTCGACAAGATGATATGAGTTTGAAGCACATCTATAATAATCGTGTTAATACCAATATGCCCTATAATGACTTCAAAAAATTATGTGTTAAATGTTGGGGAGTTGGGAAGCATGGATTTGTCCTAATAGACAACGAAAGAGATGTAAATAATAGAAGGTATAGAAGAGGATTTGATTTCTTTGCAATAAATATTACTTATTTTTATTAAGTATACACCAGTCTTTTGTTAACTATTAAGCGGTAATCATGGATGCATTTTATAAGGAAAAACACGTTCTTCAACAAATTGAAAAAGCGAAAGAAGCTGTTAAACGTAAGCATCGATTGTTGAGGTTAGGAAAAAGGAGTTTTAAAAAATAAATTAGTAAGACTTTTAAGCCTATTACTAATCGACTTCATAAAATCATCTATAAAACATGAGAAAAAAAATTACCGCAAAACTTCGAATCTCAATCTAAAGAGCCTTTCAAGCCCTTAAAAAATATCGACACATTAATGTTTTAATCAGCTAATAGTAACATCAATGATGATGAAAATACGTTTTCATCCAATGATGTTGTCAAAGACTTTGATACCAATGTTGAAAAAAGTAGTCAAGATGATGATTGAGCACAGGATATTAATAAAACTCTATCTACGAATTTACATTTTGAAATACTTAAAAATAAGCCTGAATTAGATTGAATTTATGGTATAATAATAGAAAAAAAGGACAATATGTACTTTGGTAAGCGAGCCATTCATTTCAAAAATAATAAAATTTAAATAAAGAATCTAAGATATTCAATGACTGATGGGTTGATGAAGTTACTCATTAAAAAGCATCCCGATAAAGCATACATAACACCAGATAATTTAGCTCAATACAAACGTATCTTAAAAACGTCAAGTGCGCATTAACAAAAATTGGATAAAAATAAAACTATTCAACTATACAACAGTAAAAAATTTAATGATTTTATTGCTCCATTAAATAATTTTACTCATGTTAAAAAAAGTGAATCCATACCTTCATTGAAAATTGCTAAACTTAACACGCAAATGGACTATATTTACTGGGACAACCCTAATGACCTTGTTAATCGACTAAGATTGTTAGTGGCAGAAAGATCAGTAGGTCATCCTAGTCATACTTATGAAACGAATTAAATAATTGAGGAGCTTCGTTGAGCCAATATTATAAATGAAGCTTGTTTATTAAATTTAACTTCAGTATTGAAATAAGCATGGATATATTCAGACCTGGATCAGCTAAACCTGAAGGTGGTAATCGAGGTCCTCCTGAAATTGGATAGAAGCTCACCTCAGATGGCCAATTTGACTTATTTCCAATTTGATTGTGCAATGTTGCATTAGCTGTTTAACCTTATGATGCTGTAAATCTTACTACCTTACAAAAAGAAAAAAGTTTCATTTTGAATGAGCAAGAAAAAATAGATCTACTAATGAACAATTGGAGTGATGTACTGTCGGAAACAATAATAAATTTGCAGCGTTAAATAAATACAATTAGGGAGATTTCTACCCAGATATGTTATATAATTCCAGAAGACAGGAAAGTTAAAAGCAGTAGTGAAAGAGCTTCATAAACCTGCGAGACGCAACTACCTCCACCGAAAGTTTGACATTTAGGGCTTGAATGAAACATGGCAAGCGGATCTTGTAGAGATAATACATTATGCTCATGAAAATAAAGGTTACAGATACTTGCCAACTGTCATAGATGTATTTTATACGTATGTATGAGCCGTACCCGTCAAAAATTGAACTGGTATAGATGTGATCGCAGCTATGAAAACTGTATTAACAGAAAGAAGAGTTTAAACTCCTTTGCAAGCCGATCGTGGTAAAGAGTTTTACAACGCAAATTTTCAAGGTGTCATTAAAAATTACAAAATTTAGTTATACTCCACGTACCGTAATCTTTAGGCATCTATATGTAAACGATTTAGTCGTACCCTCAATCATGCTATGTGGAAAAAGTTTAGTGTAAGAGATAATTACAAGTGGCTCAATATTTTACAACAGCTGATAACTTCTTACAATAATTAAAAACATCGAACGATTGGTGTGAAGCCCGAAGATGTTTCAGTAGTTGATGAAAAAAATATTTTACAAAAATTTGTATTTACGGAAAAAAAAACACAATCATAATTAAAAGTTGGTGATGAAGTGCGTGTAGGTAACACTAAATAATTCTTTAAAAAAGGTTATTTACGCCTAACTGGTTGACAAAACTTTTACTATTACCCAAGTAGGACCAACGAAGCCATTCACCTACCATTTGGAGGATGATTAGCAGCAGCCAATCTCTGATGGTTTTTGCGAGCAAGAAGTGCAGAGAACCAAATATCCTAATTTTTATTTTGTTGAGAAAATTCTACGCCGACAAAAAATCAAATTTTTGTTAAATGGTCGGGCTTTGACAATACCCACAATGGTTGGATTTTAAAAGATCAGTTAAAATTAAAAAATATAACGTATAGAAAACACAAGGCAAATGCATGGAAAAAAATAAAGTAAGCAAAAATATTTGCATCGTAAAAAAGTTAATTTATTAAAGAAATTTTTTATAAAAAAAAGTACGATGCATGGTTTTTCGTTATTTTCACAAAAACTATTTCATTTATTTACTTGCAAATTAAATTTGACAACTATTTTAAGTTATAAGGAGCTTCATGTTTTGTATGGATTCTAATAAATTATTATAGAGTACTTCATTATCCACAATATTCTTCGACACTGCAGCAGGTAAAACTATTTGAAACTCGTCATTAAGTTGTTAAGACTTAATTTAAAGCTGCCAGATTGGACATCTGAAACAAAGAAACATAAAATTTGTACTAGTTTTAATATTCATGGAAATAGAAAAAATATGTAAAAAAATATAGGTATGAAGAAAACAAATTTATATTCATCTCAAAATCGTGTTTTACTCTTTTTCTCAATAAGAGTTCTTTAAAATTTTCCGTCTCACACTTGTTTTCTTGTATGGTTGTTGTTGGATGATACCCTTTTCTTTAAATACTAAACGATCGATGACTTGATGTCGCTGTCCAGCAACTCTAATTAAACTGGCCTGCAGTTGTTGTTGCGATGTTTTATATGAAGTTTCTACTAACACATAAGGTAGCTCTACTGTAGTCATCTCCCTCCCATTCGTTTCTTTGTGTTGCTCGTTGACGTTATCCTTTTGTTTTTCTCTGTTACGTTCTTTATTAATTTCATCATTCTCGCTGGATGATGTGCCAGTCATAGAAAAAACATTTTATTGCTTGCTATCATGGAAACTAAAAGTTATCATATTTTGTTCATTGTTTTGCATTTGATCATTGATATGCTTATTTTTTAGTTATTCTGAATGTGAAGGTTCCTCTATTTTTTTTGTGATGTCACCATGTTGATCTCCTCTCAAATTCTTTCTCCAATACAAGCTGTTTCCCATCTGTCCTCGTCATTTTTTTTTCTTCGCTTCCATCTGTTGTGATCCTCGATTCTCTATTGTTTATTGTATGGTCACTCAGTGATAAATAACAGCATGACTCTCATTTCTTGGATTTGTAACATTTTCTCTATCTTCCTTAGCTTTCTCTTCTTCTACCACTTCATCTCGCTGATTTGGATTTACTTTATATTGCCCCCAGGGTAATATGTCAGTGATATTAGGAAAAATGCATCGTTAATCATAACGAGAGCTGAAATCTATTTTTTTTTTGTTTCTTAGAATAAATCTGATACAGACGAGATCTAATATTTATTTGCCCTTGATTTATATTTATGTTTTGATCGTGTAGGCAATCAATGTAATCATTAAAATTAAGAGTGGCTTTAACAACATTGGTCTTGACATCCTTTGCTTTTTTTTATGATATCTTGATTTTAAAAAAGAATGCTGTACATTTTACTTCTAAAACGGACGAATTTCGGAATAATATTACTATCATACTCATTATTTATAAGTTGTATGATTTTTTCATTTTTAAACGGCATTTTATACTAATTATCTTCAGGATAGGTGCATGTATCGAATTCCTGAATGTCAGTTTTAATTATCTAGTAAATATCATGGTTTTTAATTTCATATATAAAACTGTCTGTATCAATATACAACAGTTTGCAATCATTTTTTAGTTAAGAAATTATATGATTATGATAAAAGCGGTAACCAAGCCTTTTGGACAAGTCCAATACACTAAAGCCAATAAACATGGGCTTTCTCATTATAACTTATAATCGTTGTAATTGAATCGCTACGAAATTTTCATCAAAAATATTACAGCTATGAAAGTTGGGCTTAGCAAAATATGTGCCTGCACCGCAACGCCCATCCCAATGATCTAAAAAATTAATATCGATTCACTTTCTTTCATTCTTCATTGTTTTTCCAACAATAGTAATGCTAAAAAGTTTAAAAAGCACTGTTTCAAACTCATTTTTAGCTTTTTTTCTTTTATTACTATTCAGGTCTAAATACTTTTTGAGCCATGTCCTTTGCTGAAACTTCAAAGCCCGATGAATTTTTGTGACTCTTAATCCATGATTTTAAGCTTGCTTGAGAGGTTCATAATGGAGTTAATATTTATTCTTATCATATACCGTAGTCATTAATTTTTTCTGTTTTAAATTTGGAGCTGAAATGTGTTCAGAAAACGACGGTAAGTCTTTATGAGAATCATGGAGCACTTCTGAATATTTCAAATCTGCTTCTAAAATAAATGAATAATCACTTTCATTACTAATTTTATGAAAATCGTAAGGTTGTTTGTCAACGTTCTCAACCCACTCTAATCCACCGTAAGAAAACCGTTGAGTCATTGACCAACTATATGAATTGTTCACGTCAAAATAAATAATAAATTTTTTAGCATAAATTTTTCTGTAATCATTCATATAGTGGTTATTTGCTTCGGCATATCTGTTGCAGCACTGACGTATTTCTCCTCTTATACCTTTCTCAATAAACATGAACATGTCAATGTCAGTAATGAGTTCTAGGGAGATCTGTGAAACAGCGTTTACGAATTTTATTTTTTAATGTTCTAGTGAAATTCTTTACATAGTCAAACTTACTTTGTTCGTTTTATACATCACAGTATCCCAAGTAAAGCCTGGCATTGCAAAGTAGTGAGCAGCATCTTATTTGTATACCTATGGACAATTATTTCTAAAGTTTTCAAAAACTTTTGCTCATAGAAGCACATCAGTCTTGAGGTATAAATATAAATACTGTCCGAGATTTACTATATTAAATATTTTCCATTTAGTTTGAGCATGTAAGTAATTCTCAGTATTTATGTGTCATGTAATTTGCTATAAAAATCAATTTCCGATGGAAGCACAATTTCTTGGAGTTTTTCGAATAATGTTAGATAATTATATGAAAACACACCCTTTCTTTTGAGCAATTTGATTTGATCCAAATCATACAACGATACATATCATCTTGACTAAAAGAATTCTCTAAAATGTTGTGTTGTTTCAAATAGGATGCCAACTTATCAAGCGATGAAGGTAAATATCGAAAAGAGTCAATAAAGCGTAAGTTGATTCTTGTTCCCTCAACGTATTTTGTTAAATAAATATATGTTTCTTTCGTCTGAGGCATTACTTCTACTATTTCAGGAAAACTAGTAACAAGTTCTTGTATAAATAAGTGCGCATCATAGTTACTTAGGTTGTGAAAAGCTATGGGTATTGTTCGTGAGTCTTGGTATTTGAGATTACATTCTTTATGTGCAGGACCTCGGTATCTAAAATAAAAAAATTTATAAATAACTTTGAGATGAAAATAATATTCATTAGAGAAATGTAAGAAAAATATTTACCTCACAGTAAAAAGACAATGATCGTAAACTTTTTTATCATTTTTAATATACTTCTCGCATATATAACATTTATCCACGTTCGAAGTCGTCTTCTTCAGTTAGTAATCTCATTGGCACTGGATTGTTATACATACTTTGTAAATCTACGGTGAGATCTTGGATTTCTTTCACAAACCAGGGAGCTGGATTTTTCCTGCTTTCCGTTTGTTTTCTATTGAAAATGTATCGTAATTAAGCATCGTTAAAACTGCACTTTACGTTATATCCAACACTAAATGCTTCTTGGTGTTGTTTTGCTCGCTCACTATCGTGTACAGGTTTTAATAAACACTCAAAGTCTGCGTATACTCCAAATGGCACTTTATTTTTAATCTTATAATTTTTAAATTTAAAAATATTATCGACACATCTTAGCTAGCTAACTTTACATCTATTCACTTTAACGCACTACACTGTGTGTATTATAAGTTTTTTATTAGTTATAAAGTAATGCAGACAATGGTCACAAATGTATATTTCACGTTTACATTTAGTAAGAGAGCTTCTTCCAAGCTAAGAAAAATCTTTAACCTACACATAATGACAATAGTATTCATTGTTATTGGTATTACTAACCCTGCTCTCTAAGCTTTCTTCTGACTCAACATTTTCTTCTTCATTTGCCTCTTATATAAGCCCATCATTATTAGCATGGTGAAGATCATAATTTATCTTTATATTTTTTTCTAGATCGTCTTCTGCATCATTATCATCATCATCATCATCATCATCATCATCATCATCACCATCATCATCATCATCATCATCATCATCATCATCATCATCATCATTATCATCATCATCATCATCTTCTTCTTCTTCTTCTTCTACCTTGATTATCGTTTCAGAATAATTAAAATCATCTTCATTGTTAATTTTTTTTTGTTTTTTATTTGTTTTTTCCTTATCATTTATTTCCCCATAGTGACTTTCCATAAGTAACAAATTAACATGTTTAGGTTTTTTTTAGCTGTTAAATAAAGTGGAAAAGTTTTATAATTATATTTCTCTTTTTTTAAAAATGTACATTAACTGAAATACCTTTTTTTTAAAACTTTGGTGCTTACTTAGGTTGCACTGGAAATGATATCCCAGTGAAATTTTAATCATTTTCATATTTTGTTTAATTCGAGACTCGACTCGCATTTTTACATGAAGGATGTAGTGCTGACAAAATGGCTCATTTGAAACATTGGTGATCTACATTTTTATCATTAACGCAAGCTTTTTCTTTAATAGTAGAACTGGGTAGTTCCATGTAAGAACTACCATTCATAGTCTGATATTTTTTTATATTCAATACTAAATTTAAAATAGAGTGCAAAGTCTACCCGGAATCTCGTTCTTGGAATTCATCAATGAGGTAGCAACGGGTTTCCGAACATTATTTTTAAACCATTTATGCAAATCAGTTGTATGAAAAATACATTCTAATTAAGTATTAAAGTACTTAAATTTAGTAGTCTCCGTATCATTTTTCACTAAGACAAACTCTGCTGCTAAAAATGCGTTAACTTTTAAAGCATGCTGCCGATTTAGAATTTCTGGCAATTGTGAAACAAACTTTTTTTTCCGCAGGGTACAGAAATTTTACTACATCCAAGTGCTTGCTATTTACAATAATGACAGTTCTTATACGATTTTGAAATGCACTATCAAGTTTATTTTACACTACAGTAGTATCATCATTATGGATTGATATATGAGCAAGACCATGTCCTTGAATTTCCAATTTAAAAAAAAACGTTTTCACAAAAGTTGTTATGAGACACTCAATATTCAGTAACTTTTGCTTAATGTGTGGTGACAATTTCAATGATTGCAGATAGTTTTCAATACTTCCAAGCACTATCACACTATTATTAACTTAATCTTAAATATTTGTTGTAGTTTCACCATTTAATAGTTGTTGATATTCTACTCGCACTATTTCACAAAAAATCACAAAATTTTCGACACAGCAGTCAGCATTAGCAGAATTATCAAAAAATCGCTCCGTGATGCTAACACCGATTACTATCACCCTCCAATGATTCCAATGGTGCTTTGACATATATTTTCAGCTCTCTGGTTACATCGATAAAAGCGCTTTGTAGTGGTGGGGCAACAAAAAAAAATGTAATGTGAGTATAGTGTATAAAATGAGGTTGTAAGTAAGTAATTCTGTTAGTTGATTGTTAGTTGTACTTGCTTGAAGATAATTAAATACGTGATTGATATGCAAGGCTTTCAGACTATATTTAATGAATTTATTTTTTAAGACGTAGCAATTCTTCCTTTAGAGGAAGAAGATTCTACGACAAAAGTATTCCTTTTCAAGCCCCCCCCCCTCCTACATCCGTGGCTAGCTAAGGCCTAAAAATAAACGTGAAAATCTATGGTAACAGCGTTACTACCATGATCTTCTTTGGGACTCTGTAGAAGTGCCCTATTAAGATGTAATAATCACTGTTTAGTCTAGTATTAAAGAAGACGACAAAATTTATGTTAAAGTACTTGAAAAAACAAAATGGCTTCGTCAGGTGCTCCTCAATAGGCTTATGATTTTTACAACCCAATGTAAAAAATGTATACTTAATAAAGGATCATAAATAGAAAATAAAGGACGTTTGTCTCCCTCTTACGTTCATTAACAACTTTGAAGAATGTTTGTCGCTGAAACAATTTAACATGATTCATGTGACATGTACAAATCATACATTTAAATTAGCCTACTGTGCTGTGAAGAATGCTGCAGCTATGGAAATTAGTATATATCAAAAATAATAAGGCTTAACAGATAAACTGTTCTTAATATGAAGTAAATTTATAGAAATTTAAAATACAGTCAACCAACTTTGTTCACCACTGCCTATGAGAAGTGACATTGTCTTATGTGCAATAATAAAATGATCACAAAAAATCATCTACAAGTGTTGATTTTTTTATCCCCATCCTCTTAAGCCACTTTGCTCATCTACTTCAGGTAAGATGCTAATAATTTTAGTACGAGTGTATAATGTGCGTATCACACATAAATATGTGTGCCTATGTAAGCTAATGTACTTCGGCAGAGCTTTCCTCGTTTAACAAGATCTATTCCTTGCTATTTCGTGGTCGGATACACTTTATTTACACTCATACCTTGGCAACTGAGCCACTGTAACAGGTCACTTTTATTTATACAACATATTGACTCAGTTCTTATCGCTTTATCTGTCAGATCTCATCCAACCGAAACAGAGACTCCTATCTCTAAATAGGCGAGTGCAAAATACGGAATGAACATCTTAGATGTGCACTAATAAGTAAATATTTTTTACGTATCAAAATACGTAACCATTTTTTATTTCAGCACGGGCATCTTTAATAGTAAATTTTGCACAATGCTTTTGCTCTCTTCTTATTGAGTCATAATGAGTATCACCTTACATTGTAATTTAGTAAGCAAGTCAACTATAGATAAGGGTTTAAAGTATACATGGACGCATTCGTTTATATTTACAGTAAGAACATACAACTCTCCACTATAAAAATTTTTTATAACAAAAAGATCTGCTGGAAAAGGATGCAGTTGTTGAGATGCTTTTGAGGGAGAAAGCAGCCGTTCCTAACGATACCCCTACACCCTTAACCGAGAGTGTAACTTTACCAATAGTAAATCCTAGATTTGATCTATTGTTAAGGTCGAAGCGTTGCCAACGGCCTCCTTTTAAGTGTGTTAGAGAAAACGTGGGTGTAAAAATTTTACTGTGGAAAAATCATTATAGTTTTTTTTTAATTGTGGGTCATTTCAGTGGAAAACTTGAATTGTGTATTACCAGAACTTAAAACTGACGGGAATATATGGAGACCTTACAACTTGTATTTTAAAGCTAAAAGTAACGCAAATCCGTTACACATGATTTTACACTTTAAAAAAGATATTTGCAGTGTTTTGCACTGCTGTAAACTTTTGAAGTAAAGCGTGGAGGACAGAAGAAGATTTATCTTCTGAAATAGTAAGTTGTTCACTCCTACTTATTTTTTTAAAAGAAAAGTCATTTTTTTATTTTTTTTTTATTTTTTTTACAGCAGTGGTATCAGCAGCAATGTAAGAAAATTTATTCTCTACGTCATGATTTTAATTTATTTTTGATAAACATGATGCAATATTGCAACGAAATTTTGGATGAATATTTAATGTATGACGATTTTACAAACTATGATTTACGTAAGCATATTTCACCTCAAGAAAAAGAAGAAAAAGAGAGTTGGAATAAATACATCACAAATCTCAAGTTAAAAAAACTATATTTGTGTCAGGCTAGTGTGACATCCCCTCATAATGATAAGCAGTGCAACAACTTAAGGTATCACCATACATCATTGTATAGTAAACACAAGAATATAAAAAAACACAAGGTTTTACACGGACTCATGAAGGTCTTGTGTCGTATTTAGAACTACTGTTGTGGAGACAGTATTACTTTGTATTTAATTCAAGCGACAAAGGACATAAAAAGTGGGAGCGTGAACTGGAATTATTTAGTCGCCACTATTATTTTCACAATGGTTTGATGAAAAAGATAGATTGCAACAAAAATCAGCGTGAGGAGTTGTGTCACCTGGTGCCGGGATTTTTTTTACCTTAGATGGTGAGTTAATAATGTATAAAAGAGTGTGTGCGTAAATATGTGTTCTTATAAACATACGTATCAAGTTTAGTTTGCGTGCTCATATGTAAGCTTATTTGTAAGATGTGTGTTTTTACACAATACATGTATGAAAAATATATTTCTTGTATTTATTTAAAAGTCCACAATTCTATGCACCCACTCTGAAGAAAAAAAATAGCACGTAAGTGGGCAAGCATTAAGCGATTGGGAAGATAAGGGTATATTTACTAGGGAAATATAAGCACGGGTACGGGAACTTACACATGCTTGTACGTGTATGTGCATTTTTATGCATGCACGTATAGGTGAGTGGTTAAAGTGGGGGCCTCCTTGCAAGTACAACACATGGGATCGTCCCCTTCCTCGGAGCGGAAGTAAGCCAGATACCATCCAGCATCAGCACTTACACATGTGCGAACACGTGTGTGCATTTTCATGCGTGTTGGTTAGTGGTCCCATCCCGAAACAAATCTAGAGAACAATACAACACTGGAAAAGGGAGCGCGGATAAGCTCGTGCAATATAGCTCGGCTGATTCGCTTTTGTGGCACTTACCCTCCGCCTTCAGAGCCCCATACCCTCGTGCTACAGCTTCCCTTCTTGGTAAGCGAGAACCCTTCCAGCTTACCTACTCCGATAAGTCATTTAAGTAACATCATTGTAAATATAAGTTTGCCACGCATGAGAATATCACAAAATTATTATCTTCGTTACAGGTTTCTCACAGTGCACTAAAAAAATTTTTAAAACATACAATAATACCTTTAATAATTAACGACACCGTATTTTAAAAGTTACACACACTATTAAAGTCCACACCGTAAATCACGTAAAATAACGATCTCTAAAAAATGTTAATTTATTATGAACTAGCTATTACAATATAAACAGCTTTCCAAATAAAGATTATGTAATTTTTACCCTCAAATGTAATTCATAACAGTAGTAGACAAACTGATGATTGACCGCTTATCGTGATGTCTTAGATAAATATAACTGACAGTAAAAAAAACTTACAAATACAGTTTTTTAAAAGATCATGTATAATTTATGATTTACGTATACTAACTTGTACTGCGAGATGCCTGTAATCTAGAATTACTGCCTTTGCTACCTTATTATACATTAATATCATACGATACGCAGAGTTTTTTTGTAAAATATATGTATTTACGAATACTACTATGCAGTTGTTGCATACAAATTGTTTATAAAACAACGTGTTTTCACATACTCACTTATATTTATCAGAAAGATTAAAATAAACAATTCCGTAGCGTAAAAGTTTATTATTACAAAGGCAACTTGGTGATAAAATAAGTTAATCTTTGTAGCATAAGCATCAAATTTTAGATGGATATCTAATTTGATAATTTCAGAGTATCCTCATAATGTACATTAAGAGTAATAATTATTTACCTTCAGAAATTCTTTAAACGAGAAAAATATTTCATTAAGCTAATTTAGCGCATCTTGAGTCATATAGTTGTTTTACTATATAATCGTGGCATTAAAAACTATAAGTCTTACACAGCTGAAAAATTAAGGTTGTTGCATGTCCAACGCAAGTTTTTATAGATTCTTGTAATTTTTTTCATACAGTAAACTGTCACACATCATTACTTATTTTGAATCTAGATTAAGATTACCTGGTACAGAGTATACAAAGGTATGAGTATTTTAATCCTGTTTCATGTGCAATCATTTAGGGGGGGGGGCTGTTCATTTCCCCCCAAAAATGTATATTAGATTATTATTCAGTATAGTTTGCTTTTTAACCATTAGAAATATTGATAACTTTTCATCATACATTTATTTCTGTTTCAGTTTCTGTAAAAAGATAGTAAAAAATTATGGAAGCAACTTTATTTCAGAACAAAACATTGCAGGAGGAAATTTAAGACCTAAAAAAGTTATTTTTTGCGTGCATGGTAAACTTTCTGGCTGCTGTACAGTAATCACAGGAGCCAGTAAAAAAAAATCTGTTAGCTATCACCAAGAAAAAAGAATACAGTGTAAGTAATAGTTATAACTTTTTTGCGAACATATTACTTAGTCTTACAAAAAAAATGTTTAAAAAAGCTATTCTTTTTACATAATAGGATTAAAAATTTATGAATTTTTTTTTACTGACATAGAGCCACTGGTAAGACATCTCGAATACATTTTTATACATGTAAGGTTTTATATTATTTAAAATAATTCTACAGAGCATTACTTTAGATTACTTCACAATCTTGTTTTCAACTCTATAATGACTAACTGTTAATGTTGCTTTTTATATTATTTTAAAAAGTGTAAGCCAATGTTACAGCCCCAAAGTGTAATGAGTTTAATTTTTTCCAGTAGATTATAAATATTTTATTCTTTTATATTCAACAACAGTTCTCTTGAGGCCAATTCTATTACATCTGAGCGTTTTTTTATTGTCACTGACCAAGACTTGTGTTTTACTTAATTGACTTGCTTATTGGAAGGCAAATGTTTACTTCAGCGTAGAAACTACTAAGGAAAAACTTAAAATACATATTTTTTAGGAAAAAAATATTTAGTGCCGTTTGTTTTGAACTAAGATTTATAACTAGTTGCGTACATGAACGTTAATGCTAAAAAGTAGAATTTCCCTAAGTTTAACACAATTTTTATTAAAAATTTTTTTTTCAAGTATTTTTGTAATTGGTGAAATTCTTAACTATTCTGATATTAAGACAAATCTCAATAATTGGAGAGCCTAAAAATACAAAGTGCAGGAAATAGGAAATGGTGTACACTCTTCTGGGATTTTTTTCAAAATTGAGAGTTACGTTCTTCTTTTCACAAGGTTATTACTTCTTCTATGTTATCAAAAAAACTATTTTTTAATGCAGAATTACAAGAATTTTGCTGTTCATTAACAAAATCAATGCATTTAAACAATATTTGTTTGCTATCTTCTAAAAAAGTTGTTGTTTGTATGCATGAACTTTAATTAATTTGAACACTTCTTTAGAAAAAAAATAAAATTAAGAATGAACAAGAGGTCAAGAGCAACGGTATTTTTTCATGATAATTGTTCACGTTCAACACCGTAACTAATTTACAGTGTGCAATACATAAATCTACGATATAACAAGCAATTGCATGTGGATAGGATGTGGCTGAGTATAATAACTTATAAATTTTATAAATAAATAATAATTGCTTACAAATTATAATTTCTTTAAACAAGTTATTTATTATATTTTTCATATCGAAACATTAAACTTTTTTTTTCCTTCCAAGTCAAAAACTAGCGTAAGATTCAAAAACTCTTGTCTTGATTTAAATGTAACGTTAAGTAACATTTATTCCCGATACTAACAATTTTCTTCATGATAGTAAATTTTTATTAACTCGTGTAAAACAGTGTTAAGGTGTTTTAGACGTGACATATCAAGAATTTCTGAGTTCTGTGCTTCTTTTCTGTTTCTTCTCCAAGCAGCAGTCAAAACTGATGCATAAATAATTTTCGCCTTTCTACGTATATGTGAAAAATTAGGCGATATAGTATGTTAACGCCATAACTCTGAGAACTAGAAATCCTCACCAACAAGATGTGGGTGTTTAAAATATCTCCCACCAATGAAAAGAGTGTATGTGCCTTATAACTGCCAGAGAAATTAAAAAGTAATCGATAAGACTGATTTATCATCGTAGAGAAATTCACCACGAGATGTTAGCACATAGTATAATAAATTTTTTTTAAACGAATTATAATTTCTTTAATTACAATCGTTCTGAATATTTACTTAATCCAGTCGTCTTAAGGAGGTTCTGGAGTATCATTCAAAGGGACGAGGAAGGGAGAGTCCCCTCTGCCTATGCAGCTTGTTTTTAATCGCAGAAAATATCCGAAGAGATAATATTTGAAAAAAAATTTTAATCATTATATTGATTATATAGTATTTCCGAAAAAAATAATTTAGCAGGTTCTTTTCGCTTTTGTTTACCATCCTTATATATGACTTTTATCAGGCCTAATATTAAATACAGTTGAGACTATTTAAAGAAGTACTAAAAATGTAAAAATTGTGGTTATACTCACTGGACGTAATAAATCTCTCTGATCGTCAATCACAATTTTCAATATTGTATGTGAACAGTCAGATAAATTTTTTTTTATCGATGGCCCAGGAGATGAAAAAAAAACATTTCTATGTAAAACGTTAATTAATTTTCTCATTTTTCGTGAAAAAAAAAATTAAATCTATGGCATGAACTGGCTTAGCATCGATATTACTTTCAAAAGAAACGACCAGTCATGAAATATTTTGTGTATCAGTAGACTGAAACAATGTAAAAAGTTTGTTTTTGAGATTTGAATTTAAAAAAATTAAAAGAAGTAGATTTAACTACAAATGACGAGGCTTCTATGATCTCAAAAAAAGCCTTAGAAATATTTGAAAGAACAATACGTGATTTATGTGACACAGATGTCAGAAATAAAAATAAATATCACAATAAAAATGAAAGGAGAAATAACACCATATTACAGCATAGATCATGCTTCTTACAAAGGTGTTAAAGAATGTGATAATGATATTTATATGAATTTTCAAATTATACTTCTAAGCAATATTCGTTAAGGCTTACCACTGCATTAGCTTCATTTAAGAATTAGAGTAATTGTTATGTTGACACAAAATTTAAGTTTAGTTGACGGGTTATGTGGCAGTAGAACATTACAAATTGAAAAATTACTTAAATACAACATTAAAGCAAAAATTATAACTAGAGAAAAAATTGGAATGAGAGTTTTGGTACCGAAAATACCTCTTAGGACAGGAAATTTATCATCGTTACCTTTTATTTTATTCACAAAACAATTCCCTGTTGTCTTAGCGTTTTTAATGACTATTTATAAATTTCAAAGTCAAATTTTTATCAATGTTGGACTATATTCAAAACAAACCACTGTTTTCGCATGGTCAATAATAAGTCACGTTATTAAGGTGAAAAAATGAAAATGGAATTTATATTAAAATAGACGGTTGTAATAATTTAAAAGTAGAAAATATTGTTTGCAAAAAAATTTTCGACGTTAACTCATCTTAAGTAGATAAAAAGAAATTTAATTACTTTATATTAGTAACAGTATAAAACTGTACGTAATATTCGTACACAGATTATTTAAATAATAAAGAAATATTTGAAGTCAATAAAATTATTATTTAAATATTGTTTCATGACGATGCGCATTATTTGATACATTTCAACAAATAAAATTTGTTTCTTTTTATGGTAAATAGAGCTACGAGCTTGGTCTATGGTTTTAATATTCTAGAAGCTTATTCGTTGTTATTGGTTAAGTATAAAAATATAATGTCATGTTCTTACACATTTTCAATAACGCAAGTAATAAGTTTCTAGAAAGCCTCAGAAAAAAAAAACTAGCGTGACATAGCACTACCTCAATAGTGGTGTGGAAGTGTGCTAATGTGCTAAAAATTAAGGGCTTTCTGAAATCTGTAAGGAAAACTGAGACAGAAGGTGCAAATAGTGATATAACTAGACCTATATAACTTTACCTTATTTAAAGATGTAATTAAAGGGTGACTGGAGGGAGTTCTATAAAAATTGTGTTGGATTATAAAGTTGTAAAGGGTGGACGGAAAAGAATTAAACAAGAATTTAACCCAATAAAAATGAGGAAAAAACTGACAGTATCAAAATGTGCTATCGAAATTATTCAGCTAAAATAATCATTGCATATAAACAAGAAATAATAACGTGGAGCAAAAAAGTGGTAAAAAATGGTAGTTCAAAAATTGTGAGAAGGCTTAGTGTTAAAAAAGTGTAAGGAGAGCTGAAAACGGAGGTTCAAAAAGAAGTTGACCTAAAAATGACTCGATTACTAATACAATTTTACTTCATGTAAGGATGCTGCTGATAGAAGTTATTATAAATTATTATCATAAATTTATGAGGTGGGTGGGGCAGCAGAGCATCTTAAATAAAAATTTAACCCAATAAAAATATATTAAGAAACTTATAGAATTTATTTTATTTAGAAGGTGGCTAAGGACAGTAGAGCAGAGAATGAGGGGTGCTCATCAACATCAAGTGGAGGGCTCAGAGGGCTTAAGGAGGAGTTAAACGAGGGCTAACGAAAAATTTAACACAACTGAAATTACGTAAAACCTGTTAGAATTCTACCTTATTTAGGGGGCTGGGGGGCAGAGAGGGGTTTTAATTGGAAACATTAAACTTTTTTTTTCCTTCCAAGTCAAAAACTAGCGTAAGATTCAAAAACTCTTGTCTTGATTTAAATGTAACGTTAAGTAACATTTATTCCCGATACTAACAATTTTCTTCATGATAGTAAATTTTTATTAACTCGTGTAAAACAGTGTTAAGGTGTTTTAGACGTGACATATCAAGAATTTCTGAGTTCTGTGCTTCTTTTCTGTTTCTTCTCCAAGCAGCAGTCAAAACTGATGCATAAATAATTTTCGCCTTTCTACGTATATGTGAAAAATTAGGCGATATAGTATGTTAACGCCATAACTCTGAGAACTAGAAATCCTCACCAACAAGATGTGGGTGTTTAAAATATCTCCCACCAATGAAAAGAGTGTATGTGCCTTATAACTGCCAGAGAAATTAAAAAGTAATCGATAAGACTGATTTATCATCGTAGAGAAATTCACCACGAGATGTTAGCACATAGTATAATAAATTTTTTTTAAACGAATTATAATTTCTTTAATTACAATCGTTCTGAATATTTACTTAATCCAGTCGTCTTAAGGAGGTTCTGGAGTATCATTCAAAGGGACGAGGAAGGGAGAGTCCCCTCTGCCTATGCAGCTTGTTTTTAATCGCAGAAAATATCCGAAGAGATAATATTTGAAAAAAAATTTTAATCATTATATTGATTATATAGTATTTCCGAAAAAAATAATTTAGCAGGTTCTTTTCGCTTTTGTTTACCATCCTTATATATGACTTTTATCAGGCCTAATATTAAATACAGTTGAGACTATTTAAAGAAGTACTAAAAATGTAAAAATTGTGGTTATACTCACTGGACGTAATAAATCTCTCTGATCGTCAATCACAATTTTCAATATTGTATGTGAACAGTCAGATAAATTTTTTTTTATCGATGGCCCAGGAGATGAAAAAAAAACATTTCTATGTAAAACGTTAATTAATTTTCTCATTTTTCGTGAAAAAAAAAATTAAATCTATGGCATGAACTGGCTTAGCATCGATATTACTTTCAAAAGAAACGACCAGTCATGAAATATTTTGTGTATCAGTAGACTGAAACAATGTAAAAAGTTTGTTTTTGAGATTTGAATTTAAAAAAATTAAAAGAAGTAGATTTAACTACAAATGACGAGGCTTCTATGATCTCAAAAAAAGCCTTAGAAATATTTTAAAAACCTTACGTGATAAATGTAATTTAAATATCCATTTTTGTAACAAATTGATTGTTTAAGGAGGAAATTTCAGACAGATTCTGTCAGTTTTAAGAAATAATAATAGAAGCATCATCATACAAGAAAGTATGAAATCATCATATCTTTGGTCATTGTTTCGTATTCTAAAATTTAATATTAATACTCGTTCAATGGACAAAATATTTTCAAAATTATTATTAGATATTACAGAAGAAAAAATGAAAAAAATAAATGCAAGTGCCAAATAAATAAAAAAATTTTTAAATCATAAAATTTCCGATCATGTGAAAAGGAAACGAAAACATATTGCAGCATAGATTATGCAGGTTACAAGGGTGTTGATAAATCCGATGGTGATATTCATATACGTTTTCTAATTGAATATCTAAACNAGCAACGTCGAACATATATATATATATCTTCCTACATTACAATAACGCCTCTGACAAAGAAACGTACTTGACGTCACGTTACAATGCTAATGTAAATGGTGGTTGACCGTCCTGTACGTTTCTTCGTCGGAAGCGTTGACATAGGACATAGTTAGATATGTTGGGCATTCTACATTATTTTAACGAAATGAATATTGGACAGAGCTCTCCACTCTTACACTATTCCCCATGGCCCCTCCACTATCCCTCCATACGATATTTTTTGCTCCTTCCTTCGCCCTTCACTGCCCCGACGCCATTTTTTTACTGTTTTAATGCACATCCATTGTTAGCAATAAATGGATAATGGTTAATAAATAAACATGTACTAAGTATATGTACTAAAAATAGTTTTTATTATAATACAGAGGTGCTCCAAGTAATAAAACTTATAAGTAAAAAAATTTTTATATAATGTAGTATAATTAGCAAAAAAAACTCAAAATTATGACTATTTATTCAATAATTTCAGATTAGTAAGCTAAGTTAAGTGTAAATATTGCCCATATAATTTTAGAACTATGAAAAAATCGATAATTTATTCAGAAAACAAATAACAACAAATCCTCCGAATGTCAAGTGTGCAATATAGTTATAAAAATGAACATTATATACGCTTGATCTGTGACAGAAAATTTAAAAAAGCAATACGTAATGGCGTCATATATCTGTACATAACCTGAAGCACAACGAAATTTGTAAATATTGTGGAGTAAAATTTTTACAAAAAGATGTTTGAAAAAATGTTTCAATAGAGTTTACAAATGAGAAAATAAAAGATCTGAAAATTATGTTTATAGTTATGAACCGTTGTAGTTATTTTAAATAAATAATTATTTTCCTTTTTTTAGAACACTTATTGAACTCTTTTAAAAGGGAAATTAAAAGTCAATGTGTACCTATCTAATAAATAAGAAATAAAACTAATGTATAAATTTTTGTTATTATATCTCAAGTTTTATGATAGGACTTTTTTTATTTAGTTAAATAATTATACTCCACAGATCAACTGAAGTTGATTTTTTTGTAACAATCATACTTATCTTATGACAGAAGTGTTCATTATATCTTTGTTGTTATTATCATTACCTATGCAATTTATGGTTCTTATTAAAAACATTTTTTTCATTTAAGTTCTTTTGACTCCTACTGTAAGGCCTACGTAAAGAGTTATAATGCTTTTCAGAGGTTGGCGCCTAACGCGCGCAAAAGGGTGGTATATAATAGTATATATTTGGATGGGGCACTTTTCTGTAGTCTTGTAACAAGCCAATCCACCATTGTAGTAACGTAAAAAGACTATAAAAAAATGTAAGTAATATAATACATATATATAAATATACATTTATATGTACCTTATTTTTCTGTAGTTATGTAAAAATGAATCAGTCTCGTTAGCAATAGAGAGGCTTAGCTGCAGAGAGTGTAATGTGCTCATTTTTATTTTTCATGGAAACACAATCCTTAGTTATGCTTTTCAATAAGGCCATATATTATTGAACAAATAAAAACAAAAATTTTTTTTAAATATATTTCTACCGTATTAGAAGTTTGATCTTGGAACTTATTAATAGTCATTAGAAAAACGACAACTGAGGAAAATGGCTTTCTTTATAGAAAGATTGGTTATAATGTTATGGTATCAAAGTAGTTTTTGATATAAAAATCTGTCAAAATTTTTTAACAGTTATTGTTTTTGCTGTAATATTAAATTTCATCAAGTTCATTATTTTTAATCTTGTGCCATAACATAAACCATCTGATGTACGCAAATGTCTCATTAACATAATGATATTATTTCATGTTTGGAATGAAAAATTGATACAGATTTTATCGTCAGATTAATCAACTTTCTTAAGAAGGTTAGGTTGTTTTACCGGGGGGTGGTGAGCGGGTATATGGAGGGTTCCAATAAGATAACGTGTTAAATTGAGTTGTACTAACCGTGCATGAAGACGTCCGCTCACTGCATCACGGTTGATCAAACTGTATTAAACTAGTTAGTGCTTGAAAGTTAAACCATTAAATGTTATGAAAAAATAACGGTACGTACTTTAATGCAGCTAGTTTCTGATAGTTCGTGTAAGAAACTTGAAAACATGTTGCTTGCATAGTAAAATGAATGTTAAAGAAGTAAATGGGGACTTACTTTTCATCAACAAAAGTGTGTTATACATTTTCGAAAAGTAAACTTTTTTTTTCACATCATTATAGTTTTTTGGGGTCTTAAGCAGGGGTTGGCCAAGTCTTAAATAATGGTTTCGAGCTTGACAAATTCTAGAAGCTATTTTGTACAGATGTCTCGTGCCATGTGAAATGACCAGCTGACAGCAGACAATGATCCGGTTCTCGCCCATACGTTTGGCATATGATCTGATCGTGACTTCGTTTACGTTTGCACATACATTTCTTTCAAATGCCTAATAAGGTACATATTTTTTGATACAAAAGTCTTTTGTAGGAGTTAAGCTATCCATTTAATTTTTTTCCTCACCATGAATACATCTCTTGCCTCGAAATTTATGCAGTAAAAGCTGAATAATCGCTCTTGCCCATAAGTGCAATGTTAGATAATGCGATTATGAGAATTTCTTTTTTGACAATTCGACTGGTAAAAAATAATGAAAAAATGTATGTGTACTTTAAGCATGTTAACGTACAACATGAATTTCTTTCAGCGAGTGAATGCATCTCATTAGAAACGACCGAACTTCCTTGATTGTCACTTTATTAACACTGTAATATGTGTGAATTTCAGCTCTCATCTCATTTAAACTTTATTATTTGAAAAATAATAATAAAAATAAAAAACTTGAACTCCCTTCAAATATTTTTTCGCACGTTGCTAGCCCCCCCCCTCCTCAGCCCTCCTTTACTACCACTTAATTTTTTCTTACGTCTGCTTAACCCCCCTCCCTTTATTCTTTTTTCACGGTTTTCTTGAGTGATTTAAACGTTTCCTTCATAAAAAGAAAGTTCCACTTAGTTGTCTGTTAAAACGTATACACTCAGTATTCTCAGGTACGGGTTATTTAAACGATTAACAAAATTTGTCTTCTATAGCAAGAATTTCAGTAACCTGCAAAAGAGAAAGATAAGCAAACAAGTCTTATGGCATCTATATAGCACAAATCATACGCAAAAAAAAAATGGTATCAATGGTTCAACTCTTCAGACTTATAAATAAGCAACGTCGAACATTCACTTAAGACAAATATAATGAAAGTTATATTTTGTCTACTTAAAAATAACAAACTAGTTCTGCTTACTGTATTAGGTGTACTAAGGTGTTATATCGTATGCATAAACTGGTAAAATAAGTATTAGGCGCTTTTTTAACAATGAATAAGTATCAATATGGTGCGAAAGATTAACAATAACATTAACAAAATTAAAAACGACCGTTATTATAATCAACTACCAATAAAAACATACTACTATGCATTACATGATATATCAATACAAAATTTATAAAAATTATGTAAAAAGGATGAAGCAATTATCAACTTATCAAACTATCAATGTATTTTTTGAATATCGAGCTTAAATCTTGTGTATCACTGGCTCTATTTATGTTGTTTTTTTCGACTTTCAATGTAAATTATTTCTGAGACTGAACGATTGTAATCGTTATTTTCTTGGTCTATAATTTTGATTGAATGACGATCAAATTTAAAAAGTGTTCTATATTAAGAGTACGAGTAAGTGAAGACAATTTCTTGCCTTTTTCCTTCTTACATATACCACAATTATCAACAGGCTTACAATTTTTACACTTTCGATAAATTTTCTTACGTTCTTTCTTTCTAGTTTCCAAAACTCTGCCACTCTGACTTACGTAACTACATGGACCACCTAAACAGTATATCTTATAAACAATATCGCATTTTTCGATTTTATGTATTTTGTCAATATATAAGTTGTCTATATTTTTACATTCATTAGTAGACCGATAAACTACATTTAGTCCATGTTTTCTAGCATTTCTTAAATTTTCGATTGTATTGATTTCATGTTAGGTAAAACTACTGTATTATTTTACAATAAATTTTAAATTATAATAATATGTTTGTTAGTATTTTTCTGATGATTTATTTTGATTGGTCATTGACTGATGTAATCATCAATAAGTGCAATGAAAAACTGTTGGTCAACAACACAGAGCGCACGTAGCATAGGTAGTCATTATAAAAGCGTTTATCAGACAACTTAATAGCTTTAGCGACTAAACCACACGTAATCCTCATTTTCTGTGAGAAAAGAGAGTGGGAGTAAGTTCTTTAATGTAAGCCTGCATGCGTGGGTTTTTTAAACCAATTTGATGTCAAAAAGCCATTTTGTAATTTTTTTTTTTTATGTCTAAGAAACTAATACTGTTATTAACTGGCGTTTCGACTGTGATTTGGGTACTTGAATCGTACTCATTTCAATGGTTCCAGAGTACGTCTACTTTATCTTTTGAGATGCACGTTAAAACGTCATCCAGATACCTGAACCACCAACAAACATCTACAAGACTAGTCATAATACTGTCTTTTTCCAAATAACCCAAAACCAAGTCCACTAGAATTGGACTGATAGGACTTTCCATGGCACTGCTCAAAACTTGGTGGTAAACAACTATGTTAAAAATAAAATAATTGTTATTTTTAATAAATTGTATATTGTCTAAGAACTCTTCAAGTGATAACTCTATCTTGTGGTATGATAAATACTATTTTTGTTCAATGGCTAACTTAATAGCATTCCAATGAACGTTACTAAACAAAGCGACAACATCAAAACTTACTAAAGTGTAGTCTTCTGGTACTTTAAAATGATGTAGTTTTTCTTTTATCTGTAAACTATTTTTGACGACATAATCAGATTTTGAAATATTAAAATTTCCTGAACCATTTAAAAAGGTGGTAAATGAGAGAACTTAGAGCAGAAGTGATGATTCTAACGTGGTAGTCCTTTCTGTGTTCTTTAAGTCATCCATTATTATGCAACTTTGTTTTATTCTTGGTAATTTGCAAAGGTCTTTTGTTTGTACTATTTAAGTCATAATCATTTAATCTACTTAACGTGTTCTCTATATTATCTTATCACTGTTATACAGAGTACTTGTTGCATACTTCATATAACTTAGTATCTTTCAAACTATCAGTAAATTTTTGCACATAGTCAGAATGAAGTGAGACCATACTTTTAAGACCAAAATGTCCTTTTATAGGTCTCAGATTTTTTCAACATAACTTTTATTTAAAACATGTAGAGAGTTTCTTTAAAGCAATAATCAAAGAACATGTCCTTAGCTTCAACTGTAGATAAGCTAAATTACAATCAGTAGCTTTCAACAAAAGTTACTAGCTGTTAAAGTGAGACCATAATTTTAAGTTAAAAATGTTTTTTCATTGGTCTCTGATTTTTCCAAGATAACTTTAAAAAAAAATCATAGAGAACTTTTTTGAAGCTTAAACAAAAGAATATAATATAAGCTTCAGATAGAGTTCTGTTGAATCATAATGAGTTGATTTCTGCAAAAGTTACTATCGATTACAGTGAGACCATGATTTGAAGGCTAAAATGCTTTGAAGCATAAAATAAAATAAGTTATTTCCAAAATTACTACTCCCAATGACACGATCTATTGAATCTCAGTATTTTAATTTACTTAGGAAGAGTTACAAATGAATACTTCGTGCTTCAATTTGATTTTTCTCTGAAGTAGGTTGGTACAGTTACATTGGACTGGGTTTGATAAGATAAAAACTTTAGTATATAAACCAGTCAACCCTATAATCTTTTAAGATTAGAGTCGTACGTAACACCATCTGTTGTCCAATATTTGCGTTATAGATTATTTTGCTCAAATTATTTTAGTACTTATACTCAAATCGATTGTTACTTTTGTAGAAGGCCACTGACTGTATTTTAATAGATCTCCAATCAAATCTTATGTCTAGCTTTTCGATTTTACTTTAAAAGAAACTTGCTTTACAGTTTTTTAAGGGAAAGTGATGTTGGAAAAACCATATCAACTGATAGTAACTTCTGCAGAAAGCCACTGATTCTGATAAAACAGGACTCAAATTGGAGCTTACGTCAAGTTCTTTGGTCTTAGCTTTGGAGAAACTCTCTATGAGTTTGAAAAAAAATTTTCCTAAATCAGAGTCCTATAAAAGGACATTTTGGACTTAAAATTATGGTTTCATTTCAACCACTAGTAACTTTTTCAGGAAGCCACTATTGGGGTGGTTGATATTTTTCCTAATTGTCAAATCACCTTATGCATGTCATAGCCCCTTATTTTTGACGTTTTGCCTAAAATCTATATTAGTTTGACTAATATTTATGATATAACGACTAATCAAGAATATTTTTCAAACTAGCAAGACTTACAAGATTTATCTTATAATATTATGCCTAAATGCTATGTAATTATGCTTAAAGTTGTGCCATTTTGCTTAATTAGGAACTTTATTTAAGCTACTGTCACTTATAAATCTTTTCTCATGACATTTTACCTCAAAGGTATGTTACTTCGGATGAAATTTTTTAGCTTTACCTAGTTAAAAGTTTCACTTAAGCTATCGAAACTAATACTTCTTTTCATGTCATCATGCTTGAAAGATTATCATTTTGCCTGAAATAAAGATATTTTACTTTATCAAAAATCTTATTTACGCTATTAAAATTTCCCATAAAGCAAAAAGCTTCTCGAATAGTTATCATGTTTCTGTACCTACATTTGTAGTTACGTATCGTTAGCATGCAAAGTTAAATACAATTAATCATTTTTTTTGCATAAAATACTAACTTTCAATAAGTTTTATTTATGTTCTATTTATACATAAAGTATTTGTAATAGTATTATACTACAAGTTTTTTTAGTAAGTATCACAGCATTCACATATTTTTACTACGCTATCAAACATATAAGGGCTTTTCACTTTTTATACTGTTAAATTTACTTATGATCAGAAAGTTAAGCATGTCATGCTGTAAGGAAAAGCAAAGAAATAGATAAAAGACGTGTTTTATTCAAATTTTATGGACGTACAACACAATATATTAGATGAATCATGAAATGAGATAGACTGACAAATCAAATGTCTACCATCGGAATAAGTTTCACTACTGAAAATTGATATTAGCAGTAAATCACTAACATATCATCACATGTGCCATGTAGAGGGCACATAAAAACTTTAGTCATCTTCATCTGCATCGTATTATGTAACATACTATTTTTTGGGACCAATCACAAAAAAAGTTAACGCCCAAAATTGGATGCTTGTGGAATAGAATGCATTTTGACAAAGGCAAGCTCTGTGATTCCATTTGAGGTGACATGAAAAAAATTACCGTCCAATGCGGGTTATTTCAAAGCCAGACAAGTTTTAATTTTTCTGCGAAAAGCACGTGTTAAATAAAAAATTCTTTATTAACATCTGGGTTTGGATTATTAGTTTCTCCCAGCTTTGGAAATATTGATTTTTTACGTAATTAAATTCAAGTATCATTTGTACATTGGAAAGCTCTAAAATTTTCAGGGAGAATTTGATCTAATTTTTATATTATTCATGTAATGACATAAAATATTGCTTCCTACCCTATGGTAGACACTTTTTATTGATTATAAAGGATAACGTTAATTAGTTCTATCACAGGTGTTAACAATTTAGGACACAATAATCTATCAAAAATAAAAAAACATTTAAATCAAGCTACATTGATATCTATAACTAATAAGTGTGTCATTAGATAAGTCACTACTTACTTGTAGATACTCTCAATAAAACGGATCATTATCACGTTACTTCTTGTCATATCCAATAATAACATATAAAGTAACTGTTACATGGCATTCTCGGTGCGGGAATAAATAGAAGCGTGACTTGTTGTTACTTATGCTTTATTAGAATTACTTATATTTGAGGGAAGTTGTGCGTGTCTTCTCGTCTCGCAGACTTCGTCCTTACCCTCTCACGTCTCTCGCTAATCNCAAGAAAATTCACAGTTAATATTTACAAAATAGTAAAGGTCAAATAATACAGGAGAAAAGAAATAATGTCTATAGTCTTAAAGCAACGAACTAGTGAAAATGTATAAAGGCGAAGAATGTACAAAGAAAAGAGTCAAGTTGAATAACACCACATGTAAACACGCACTGGCCTTGAGCTCTCAAGAGAGTTTGAAAGTTACACGAATACATGTGAAAATGAAAGCACTAATATAATATAACTGATTGAAATATTGATTAACGAAAAACGATTGCCTGTAGAAATGCACAATTACTGTCTGTAGAAATACACAATTACTGTCTATAGAAATATACAAGAGTTTCACTGAATCTTGCTGTTGATAATTACTGGTAGTTCAATTAGATTAACTATTTGAGCTAGTCTGCAGATTATGCAGTGAGCAACTTAAACATATCTTTTAGTTTTTCCGTCATTTTCCGTTCTGATCCTGTGTCTCTACTTTTTTCGTTTGTGTCAAGGATGTCGAGGGTCAAGGTCTTACTGCGCTTATGAATTTTATTATTAATACATTTTTTCTTCGTTTTGGTTGATTGGACAATTATTGCCCTTGTATCAGTACGCCACTTAGATTTGTCTTGATACCTTCCTGTAAAATTATTGCTGGTTTCAATGCGAAACTATTGTCCAGTGACGTTTTGTTGGCTCTCCGACTGGTGTTCTTTCGTTTGTTACCTGAAATCATTCTATAACAAGTAAATAGCGGGGCCCCCCGTGGGAACGGCACTTAAATTCGACTATTGTGATAAGAAAGAGAAGGCAAGTTGAGTCAATATGCTGAATCTTCGCACACAACGTAACAGGGTAAAAATGATCTGTTTAATATTTATTATATGCTAATAGATTTTGCCATACAGTACTCATTTGTTTTTCACCCTTTTAACACATTATATTTTTCTGGCCTTATGTTAAATTCTTATTTTTCTGTAACAACTCTTTTTTTTCATGCACAAATTGCTTATGCTAATTTTCTTATTAAATAAAACATTGTTTTTTGTTTTTTCTTTCTTATATAAGTGGACTCTGAAGGATGTGTTGATTGAATTTGCGATTCAATCATATATAAAATATGTTTTTTTTTCTTTTCGTCCGATGTCAATTTAAAATATTTCTCAGCTATAAAACATGTTTGTTTCTTTCTCTGATTGGTGACCATGTACGTTCTTAAAAGGAAAATTTATAGAAAATTCGTTAGTATTTTGGCGGTCATTTCTTGGTTTTCATGTTTTTCATTTCTCTATGATTCGCAAATGCTTGGTTTTTTTTTTTTACTGGATATATACTCTTGTCAGAGAAAACGAGAAGTTTTGACTTCCCATTGCGTTGTCATAATCTAGCTGTTTTTTTTTTTTTTTTGGTATGTATCTCTTCTGCCATGGTAGTGCTAGCATTCACTAATAATATTGTGTAGTTTTTCAGTAGCAGGGTTGCTCCATTGTTCTGGCCATTTATGTTTTATGTCTACTAAGGATTTTGAGGAATTTCATCACATGTGTCTGCTTAGGATGTTCTGGCTTCGTTTATGAGACTGATGACTCGTATTATAGGGTTTCTCCGATATAAATACGTATGTATGTACATATGTAATGTATGTATATGTTTTTTTTTTTTTTTTTTTTTTT
>NW_019379555.1:373689-412537 GCF_000648655.2 Copidosoma floridanum
TTTTTTTTTTTTTTTTTTTTTTTTTTTTTTTTTTTTTTTTTTTTTTTTTTTTTGGTATGTATCTCTTCTGCCATGGTAGTGCTAGCATTCACTAATAACATTGTGTAGTGTTTCAGTAGCAGAATTGCTCTATTGTTCTGGCAATTATCTCTTCTACCATGGTAGTGCTAGCATTCACTAATAATATTGTGTAGTTTTTCAGTAGCAGGGTTGCTCCATTGTTCTGGCCATTTATGTTTTATGTCTACTAAGGATTTTGAGGAATTTCATCACATGTGTCTGCTTAGGATGTTCTGGCTTCGTTTATGAGACTGATGACTCGTATTATAGGGTTTCTCCGATATAAATACGTATGTATGTACATATGTAATGTATGTATATGTTTTTTTTTTTTTTTTGTTGAGAACTATCCTCTATCGGCTCTGCTATGTTGTATTACTATGCATGTAGATGCTATTGTTATTGTCATGGTGAAATGCTGTCTCAGATTTAATTGTGATTTTGATCCCTTATACAGTGAAGGAAACCTTATCTTATATGGCTTCTAAAACCAAAAGTGTCTTAGTATTTCCCTTGTTCTGTTTTATTTTAGTCTCGTTATGTAACGAATCTTCAGATTTTCCAGTAGTTGTTTTCATCCTCTGATAACCGTTGATTTTCATAGTAGGTAAGGAATATCAGGATTGACCATGAATAGAGTACTTGACAAATTATAGCTGAGTGCGCGATTGGTAAAAATTTTTTAATTGCAGCTTTATTTCATGATAATTAAAATCGAAATAATTTGAAAGTAAGATTTTTTTGTTGTTGAAACTTTGAATGTCTCACGTCCTTTAAAATCTACTAATACTATTCTGAAGTGCGTCACATTTAATTGTAATCGTACTTGTTAATATTTTGTTATTAAATCCCCTTTTTTTTGTATTATTAATAATGTTTTTCATTTGATTGTTTTTTTTTCTTGTAGAAAACAATAATTATTATTATTCACTTATTTATTATTATTCTTATTATATTTTTCTATGGTTTCGAGTATAAACATATAATATTATTAATATAAACAACATTTCTAATTGGTTTTTTATTTTTTTTGACAATGCCTTTTCTTTTTAAGGGTTGCAAAATATAATAACTATACATTTTATCCTACTCCCCATTTTCCTGTAAGTTGGATCTTGTACAGCCAAAAAAATTTCACATAAGTATACTCTTCTCTTTCTCATTTTTTTTTCTTCACCTTATTTTGCGCCTGTGTCCAAAAGTCACAACGAGAAAAAGTTTTTTTTTTTTTTTGTATTTTATCAATAATGTTCCTTTAGGAAGGGGGGGTGTGAAGTGTCTGAATGTCTGTTGGTTACGTTCTTATTAGTTATTTTATATTTTCTCTTCGTATAATTTGTTGCTTTCTCTCGCGGCTCATCCGAGGGCCGCTAATAAATAAAAAAAAAAACGCTTTTTCCTATATACATTTATGCACGTACGTTTCTGCGTATCCTGTCTTCCTATACGATATACTCTATCGGTATACTATCTTTATTACTCTTATACACTGTATTGCTTCTGTTATTATTACTAACATTATTAATATTGTTATCACTATCGTCATTGTGTTCTCTTCAGTTAATGGCTTACAGTCACTTTAAAGGTCTGGTGGGGGTGGTGGTTCAGGTGGGGGTCTTACGCGCTTTTTGTTGGGCTCCCACACTCCTTCTTCCTTTCTCTCACTCTTTTCCTCGCTCTGCGTATCCCACGCGTCCTTTTCATCGTTCTCTTCGTCTTGTTTGTTGACGGTTTGGTCGTTTCTATCTCATTCAAAATTTTCTTCTATGTTATTTTAAGGTTCCTGAGTATCGGAACCGTCGTTTTGATTCGCATTATTATATTTGGGTGAGTGATCGCCACTAGTTCCTTCCACGAGGGCTTGATAGTGTTGGTTTCTGAGATGCATGTGTTTAAATTCTTCGTCTTTCCCCCCCATGAATTGTTAGTATACTATCTTATCGGGTGAGACTTGAAGGTGTATAAATATGTTTGCTTCATATTCTTGTGAAAATATAAAAACACATTCTCAGTCGCCAAATTCATGGCTGTTATTCAGTATTTGTTTGGTTCCTTTTGGGTCCTTACATTTAGTTATCCATTCTGACATACGTAGAATTTTTCTGAGCTCGTCTGTTGATTCTGTCAATCCGTATTGGGTCCCCAATACTCGAATCATTGCATCCTCTTCTTCGTTCATTGTGGTTTGTGTGCTATCGCTTTTCCATACATCGATTCTTATGCCCTCTTTTCCTTTGATGTCTTTATTCTCAACGTCAATTGAGATCTTTGCTCGGAATCGATTGGTTGATACATTAAATATTGACTTTAAATTGGTAATTTGACCTTTGTTATTATTATGCTTATCGTTTCCGCCATTAAGTATCTGTGTATATGGCAGTTGTTGGCTCTCGTGTTCGTTCGGTGCCGTTCGGCTTTTTTCAGTAATTACCGTCTTCCGCTCATCCACTTGCTGTGTACCTTTGTCTCTACTCTCTCTCTGGTCATGTACCCCTTCTTTATTTTCCGATTTCCTTTCGCTTTCGTTGTCTCTGTCAGGTGTTTTTGTTGCTGCTGTTTCCCCTATTGCTTTCCTAGCTTTCTGCTCTCTCTCTTCCTCCGCTCTTTCTGCTGCCTTGCTATTCCGCACTAGTTGGTAACCCCAATGTTTTTCTTGTTCGGTATCCCTCTGCGTTGCTGCCGGTGTATCACAATGCGCGATAATAATTTCCTTTGAGTTGTGCGGTTGCTCGGCAGTGATAGAAAAATCTGCAACTTTCCTATGTAGAGTATCTAACTGTCGTTTACGGGTTCTGTGTTGTGTTTTCTCTGTTACACTCTTGTTGATAAATGGTGTGCTCGTTGTTTTTACCACTTTTTTCCATATTTTTCTCTTTGCACATGTACGCCAGTTTATCGTCCACTGGTCCTTGCGACAAAATTTTTTCTTTGTCGTTTACCGCTGTAAGGGTGTCTTTATCTGTCTTATCTTTTAGTTTTTCCGTCATTTTCCGTTCTGATCCTGTGTCTCTACTACTGCAGCTGTGAATACTTAATACTTGTTCGCTTTCTCTTAGTTATTTGGGCTTCTTTTTAATTGCCTTCTCGTCTGGCTCGTCTGAGTCAGACGTTTCTATTTTGACTTTCCTCTTCTTTCGTATTAGATTCCTCTGTCTCTTTGTACGCATTTTATATATTCGTGCTGGTCGTGCATTTATGTCTTCATGATTGTCCATTTCCTGTTTTTCCGCAAGCTCGTACAGCTCCCGGCGTGGTAGTTATGGGTTTTCTTCCCCTTCTTTAAGAACTGGATTACGAGAAAGAGCACCCGGTGCTTTATTTTTCTGTCCAGGTCTATAAACAACATCGAACTCGTATCCACGGAGTTCTGCCTTCAATCTTGTGAATCTTAAGTCCAGTTTTTTTGATGGGTGGAAATGTTTAAGTGGTTCATGGTAAGTTACGACTGTAAATTTACGACCGCACAAATATGACCTGAACTGCTCCTTAGCGTACACTATCGCCAATAATTCCTTGTCGTATGTCGAATATCGTAATTCACAGCCCTTCAAGCATCTGGATGCATATTCGCAAGGGTGATCTTTGCCTATCTCTCCCTAGCTTAAAATTTCTCCGATGGCGTAGCCAGATGCGTCGGTTGTTACGATAAAGGGTTCATTTATATCTGGAGTTCTCAGCACTGGCTCACTGCACAGAGCGTTTTTAAATTTTATAAATGCATGGTCTTGTTCCTCTTCCCATTTAAATTCGGCTGTTTTTCTTGTAAGCTTTGAGAGAGATTGAGCTATTTTTGCGTAATCCTCGATGAAGCGTCGATAGAACCCCGCCAGCCCAAGGAATTGTCTCATTTTCTTCGTATTTGTTGGTTTAGAAAAACTTCTTACGCTTCAATTTTTTCCAGATTTGTTTGATCTGGCCGTTGCCTACAATATTACTGAGCACTTTCGCTTCTTTTCTAAGAAATTGGCATTTTCTTGGTTCTATTGTGAGGTTCGGATCGGCTCGCTATTTTAAGAGCCTTTTGAATCTTATCTCGTGTTGTTCTAAGTTTTTTGTGAATACCATGATGTCATCCATATATATCTCTATCTCGCTTCTTTGTAAGCCTGCTAGTGCCAGTGTTATCACTCGCATGAATGTACTTGGCGAGTCTATGCATCCCATCGGCATTCGTTTATATTGGTAATGTCCGTTTGGTCCTAAGAACGCAGTTTTATGAGCATCCTCTTTGTGAATCTTTACTTGGGAAAATCTGCTCTTCAGATCTACCGCGGTTATATATTTTGCAGCTGCTAAATTTTCCAAAATTTCATTCTGGAATGGCAGTGGGTAGCACGTAACGACTGTTATTTCGTTCAATAGCCGGAAATCTGTTACGACCCTCCAGCGTTTTTCTTCGTTTGGTCCCACGTTTTTCGGGACAATCCACATATTTGAGTTATATGGAGATATCGATGGCTCAATTATTTGTTGCTGGAGTAGTTTATCTATTTCTACTTGCATCAGTTCCTTTAGTTTTCTTGTATAACGTACCCTTTTGGCAACTATTGGCTTCTCTGTTGCCGTTGTTATTCGATGCTTAAGTAAGTTTGTAGCCTTTAGTGGCTCGCCGTCGAGGCCAAATATTAACGGATTTTACTCTATGAGGCTCCGGATGTGGTTTAATTCTTCCATGATGCAGCCAGATGCTTCGACGATTTCCATTATTTTGCTTACTCGAGCCGCTATATCCGATTTCCTTATATCTTTGAAATTTTCGATGTTGTTCTTTATATCATCATTATTTTTACCGCTTACGGCATTTCTTTCTTTTATATTTTATTATTTTTCACCTTTCCGTCTAAATTTTTTCTGGTACTGGTACGTTAATTTGTTTGTCTGTTATGTTTTCACTTCCGGCATGTATTTTTGAGTTTTTATTTTCTCCTATAAAATTTCCAAATAAGATTCCCTCCTTTATATTTTGTAGAGGGACCCAGCCGAATTGTACGTGGCTGCTCTCATCTTTTATAAGCACAAATATTATTTTCCTCGATTTCTCGTATACTTTTCTTTGCGTGATGTCTCGCTATCTTTAACTCCGATGCGTATTTTATTTGACTCTACTTGCTCCTCTCCTTTAGCTGACTCCGTTTTCTTTTTATGCTCTATCTCCTTCTCTATTCTCGGGGCCCACTTGGCGCTTGGGAAGCATGACGAGCGTCCTGCGAGTTTAAATGCTCTGTGCTACGCGTGAATATTTTTCCATCAGGTGCATCATTTGTTCCATTTGGAGGTCCTCTGTCGTTATAATTTTCATTCCTATTATAATTTCTGTTATAATTATAATTTTCTCTACAATTATTGTAGTTACCGTACTGGTTGTTGTAATTGTTATTATTTCTTGAGTAATCAGCGTTTCTGTTGTAGTTATTATACCTATTGTAGCCTGTATTGTTATAGGGGTTCTTTCTATAATTGTTGTGTTCGAGGCGTATGCGTTAGCACACACTAGGCTCGGATAGGGTGATTGGGAAGACACAATGAAACACAATAAAATTAAACAGCATATAATAACAACTTTTAGTACCACTCAAAGGCCAAGAAAATTCACAGTTAATATTTACAAAATAGTAAAGGTCAAATAATACAGGAGAAAAGAAATAATGTCTATAGTCTTAAAGCAACGAACTAGTGAAAATGTATAAAGGCGAAGAATGTACAAAGAAAAGAGTCAAGTTGAATAACACCACATGTAAACACGCACTGGCCTTGAGCTCTCAAGAGAGTTTGAAAGTTACACGAATACATGTGAAAATGAAAGCACTAATATAATATAACTGATTGAAATATTGATTAACGAAAAACGATTGCCTGTAGAAATGCACAATTACTGTCTGTAGAAATACACAATTACTGTCTATAGAAATATACAAGAGTTTCACTGAATCTTGCTGTTGATAATTACTGGTAGTTCAATTAGATTAACTATTTGAGCTAGTCTGCAGATTATGCAGTGAGCAACTTAAACAAAGCACTAAGTGCACTGCACTGCACAACTGAGTTTTGTCCACTGTATTGAGAGAGTTAATCAGAAGATTTACACTAGCATTTGAGGTGATGTGTGCACCTTTGAATGCTAGAGTTTCGCAACGTTAATTAAGAGAGTCTATGTTCGACGAGAGCTGAGTATAATCTGGCGCTTACAGTTTACAAAGCTCGCTGCGTAAATACGCACACACACACACCTGCAGCGCGCCAAGTCAACCAAGCGCACACGCACAGAGCGTTGAGCCGACAGAGACTACAAGTGTACACAATGTACACAAAAGCCGGGCCTACTGTCGGTCGCTCTTATTTCCAACACGTTTTTATAGTTTTGGCTATACGTATTAGGGGGTAATTATAATTATTCCGGTAGTTAAAATTTCCTTTCGTATTTTCCCTGTTAACATTGTTGAATTGTTCGCGTCCGTCGCTCCAATTTATTTTTCCATTCTCTGCGTCTCTTACTAGTGTGCGGCATTCGCTTGTATAGTGCCCCCTGCGTTTGCAGTAGGCGCAATTTTTATTCCTCACGTTTTGTTTATCTTGTTATACCTGCACTAGTGGATCATTTGCTTTTGTGTCTGGGTTTTGAATTATCTTACTCGCTGTGTCTGCTACTAATTTCATGCATACTTTTGTAGCATGCTCCCCGTAATCATTGCAATATGAGAAATATTAATAGTCCTTTGTTATTTTATTTATATCTGTTGTGTCGCGTACTTCTGCCTGCTCATGGCAGCTCGCACGATCGTCCGTACTTCTTGTTTCTGCTCTCGCTCAGTATATTTGGGCCGGCATTATTTCTCGTAGCTTAAGTCGCTTTCCATTTTCAGCGCGGCTACTATGGCTTCGCCTAACGTTTTCGGGTTAAGGCACGTTACCCTGTAGTTGTAAGGTGATTGTATCCCGTACGTATATTGCTTTATAGCTTCTTTTTTCGCGCTCTCCTTTAATGCGTGTTGATAGTGTCATGTCCGAATCGTATAGGGTTATTATTCTATCGTATAATTTTTAAACACGCCTGCTGTATTCCTCCACTAATTCCCCTCTGCACTGTTTCACTCCTTTTAATCATGCTAATAACGTGTCGACGTTCCGCTGCTGCTAAATACTAATTCTACCAAGAATTCATCTACAGATGAGTACTGTGCCAGGCGCGGTATACATTCGGCATCTGCTTCTTTCAGCTTATTCGCTAGTGAGCCCATATAAAATTTTTCATATACGGGGCTTACCGTCCACGATACACTCTTACCATTTGTTCGAAAAGCGAAAGTTTAACGGAATCGCCGTCAAATATCGTTACGTTTGCTGCTAGGTGACTTAGTGACGACAGTGTGTTCTGAATTGGGCGTTCGTAATTAGGATTTCCTGTGTAATGTGGGGGTACTGTAAATCGGTCTTGGGCGTTTAAGTAATTTCTATTTGCCCAACCTAATTCGTCTTCTCCTGCAGAATAAAGTGGTGCCGCTGTGTTCTGTCTATAATAATTATTGTCATAATTTGTATTGTGGATGATGCCGTCGTTTCCGATTTCTTGCTCACCTTGAGCTACTGGGGTACGTATTTGTGTTCGATGCTGTGTAACTTCTCCGTACGTCTGTTGTAATAATGGATATTTTAGTTGTGTTATTGTAGGTATTTGATTTGTATATTGTTGCACCGCTTGTGCCGCTGCTTCTCTTATTATATCGTAAAGATTTGTTATGTTTGGCTTGTGTTTTATCACTATGTGGATTAGTGACTCGTCGATTCATGTCAGTTGTCGCGTGTTCACGCTCAGTATATGAAGTCAATTTTTCAAATACGGGGGATCTATGTGTTTCTGTCTGGGATGGCGCATCAGTCTCGTTATCGCTTATGTCTTGTCTATGAGATAACTGTCTGCTTTTTATGCTTGGCGTTAATTTTCTTAACATTTTCATCATAAAGAGCTTCTGTTTTTTGCTGGACTTCTGCCGCTCTGTCCATGTTTCCGGATCATCTTCTAGATTAATTTGTATTACTTCGTCATCTGTGTCAATTGGTCCTGTTTTGTTTATATCTGTGTACCTAATGGCTTCCTGTACTCCCCTTTCCAGTGTGTCGTTTGTTTCTACGTCACTCATAGTGTTGCTCTTTAGTCTCTTTTTTTTCTGTAGTTCGTCTTGTGCTCTTCTAGTTCGTATATATATTTTTGTAATCGTAAAACGCCGTCGTTTCTGGTACTTTGTGTTAACCTGATGGATACGCGCGCTCTATCGAGTGTAAGTTGATAGTCTTTTTTTTTTCGTTTTTATTTTCGGTTAGCTACTCCTTGTATTTATTAACTAATTTAAAAAATTTTGTATGGGGTGTTTGTCGTTTGTATCGGTTATATGCTTGTGCATGCAACTATGGGTTGCCACTAAGGTCTTAGGATATTGCGAGTTAGAAATAATGTCGATATATAAGTTTTTTCTTTTAGGTGTGTATTTTCCTCGGGGGTTATGAGTATAGTTTATACGAGTAATGAACATTTACTTACCATGTTGCCGTGACGATGGTCAGCATGACGATAATCTCGTGCATACTTATGGCTCCCTTCTTTGATCCTTCCTGGAGTTGCTCAGCTTCTGCTTCCGCTCGTTGTTCCCTTCCCCTGTGCCGATTTTTCCGATTATATCTTCCTGTTCTTCTCTATTTTTCTAATTTCCCTTATATTCTCCCTCTTTTTGTTTCTTTTATTTATTACGTCAATTAAGTTGAGAAGAAAGATAATTAAAAATTTTTTTTTTTGTTTCACGAGACTAAGTGATTTCCGTGCACGCAACAGACCGTAAAAAATTTTATCTGTATCCCACTTCTGACACCAGCTGTTACGTGGGATTCTCGGTGCAGGAATAAATAGAAGCGTGACTTGTTGTTACTTATGCTTTATTAGAATTACTTATATTTGAGGGAAGTCGTGCCCGTCTTCTCGTCTCGCGGACTTCGTCCTTACCCTCTCGCGTCTCTCGCTGATCTTCCCGTCCCTTCCCTCTACCTTTCCTATCACCTCTCTTCTCTCTTTACTTGTACATATTGATTATAACAAATATTTCAAACCTTATTAATTAATGTCACTTGGTATAATTTTTTGGTTTTTATAAAAACACATACAGATGAATTTAAAATTTTTATGTCAAGTTTAGTAAACACTTTTAACCTTAATTATTAATATCACTTCTTATGATTGTTTGGATTTTAATACCTTACTTATGGAAGAATAAAAAATACTTATTACCATTTGACTTGTAAAAGAAAAAAAATCAGTCTTTTTTCCATGTCAAGTGCATATTGATACATAGCTTGTTATTGCTAATCATAAAAAACTTTTGAAACTCTAATTAGTACATAAGTGTATAAATGTAAATTTTTACAGATGAAATCAACCCATATTGGCATAATTTATTGAAATTCATCAGTTTACTGACTTACCTACACTTTTTACACTTTGGTTTCTCAATCTCCTCTGAAAGGTCGTTCTAGGTATATCAAAATTAACAGCAGAACTTTTCATACTTCTACCATTGTGCACTGCATCGATGGCAAATTGCAATGAACCATCAACCCACTCTTTTCCTTTACTTTTTCTTTGGTAATTTCGTACCATTCCTCATTCTAACTAAGTATATCAAAAGTAGTCCATGGTATAAGAATGATTTCTTTTATAAAAAATGTGACTGACCGATTTGTCCATTGAACGCATCCTGCCTGTCTGTCCCCTACATAGCTTTAACTGTAAAAATAAATGAAAAGTTTTAAAATTCTTATTACATTATACTGATCACTTCAAATAAAAATCTGCCTGAAAGAAGTAAATATTTCAATAAGAATGTAAATTGTATTAGTAACTTAATGAACTAAGCATTTCTATTATTTTAATCTTCCAAAAGTTTCCCTTTTTAATTGGCATATGTTTAAATTATAAAAGTTACCACGCAGCATGTTAAAAAAAATTTATTCTTATACGAGCAAACATCGGCGATTTGCAACCTAACTGACTTTTAGTAATACTTATTAATACTATCAGCAGCGGTAATTAAAAACTCAACAGTTATGCAGTGCATTTATTATTCGAATATGGTGTTAGACAAGCAGGCTGCAGTGATGAGAAAACCAAAATTTACTTAGTATTATTAATGGATGAAAAAAACCCAATAATCTCTTAGGCAAGCATGCATTAGTGATTAGAAGCCTAACCATTTTTTTAAATCATCAATGATTAAAATACAATTTTAGGCAAGTAAGTATTAGTAATTTAGAATCTAATAGTTTTTTAGTATTATTTAACATTCGAATACGTTCCGAGGTATGTAAGCAATACTAATTAAAAACTGAACAGTTTATAAATATTCTTGATAATTAAATTAACTTCTTAGGTGAGCAAGCTTTGGAAACTAGAAATCTCATAGTTTCTTAGTGTTATCAATGAGTAAATAAGCTCTTAGGTTAGCATGCATTGTTGATTGAAAACGCAATAGTTTAAAAGTATTAGTAGATAATAAATTGCAATCTTAGACAAGTCAGTACAGGTTATTAGAAATCCAATAGTTTCTTTGCATTATCAATCGATAAAATGTTCTCCAAGGCAAGCAAGCGTCGATGATTTTAAACCCAACAGCTTTTCAGTGTTTTTAGTAAATACAATGAGCTCTTAGGCTAGCAAGCATCAGCAATTACAGATCCGATAGTTTTTTAGTATTAATAGTAAATAAAATAAGCCCTTAAATTTTCTAATAAACTCAAAGAATCTTAGGACTTGTGATTATCTGTGGAGGAGTAAGTGAAACAAATAAGTATAATTCATTGTTTCTTTTATGCGATCATTCACTATTATTTTATAAGGTAATTGTATTATGAGTCACTATATAATTCATTAATATTAATCAAACAATAAGGGAAAAACTTCTGACTTAGACTTTTTAGATAAGTAGGATAGTTCAAAGTATCTGCATTTGTTATAGTATCCAACTTCTCATAATCGGTCACTCTCCCTTTAATTGGGTTATTAAATGGCAACACTGCTGGGTATGATATGGGCATCAAACATTCTAGTGCGTTTACTGAGAATTCTCCTTGGATGTGCATACCATCATTCTGATGATTTTTTAATTAATTTGTCTTGGTTATGCCCTCTCCTGTCGTTGTATCTTGCAAGATATTAGTCTCTAAATCTTTTGGGGTCTTCGATACAACGCCTACTCGTTTAGCTGATTTGAGATTTCTTTAATTAAATTTATCTGTGCTCTCTCATTTCCTTGATTATATGAGTTATTTTGTGGTCTCTCTGTGTATAGTCGATTAGAAGTATTAGTATTATTGTTATTGTTTTGTCCAGAGTTTGAATTTCGGTTTGTATTATATATTTTACTGCTATTTGTGTTGTTACCACGGTAGCACCAATTGACATTTGGTGGGCTTGGTATTGAAGCTCAAAAATTACTATAATTACGAGTGAGATAAATATTTATTTGTCTGCTGTAATCTACATATGATTGTTCTCTGACTGTGAGGGAACTATTTAGTGCACCTACTGCTTCCATGGAATCTAATAGTTTTTCGAGGTCATCGATTTTGTTGATTCCCTGGAGGATAATAGATTGCTGATTTACTTCGTTAAAATGGTTTGCGAATTTCTTGACTGCTTCTGCTTTAGTGGATGATGACAAAAACATTTTTACGTAACTGTATAAATAGAAAATGTATTCACTACGATTTATATTATTCGCCATTTCGTACGCGTTCCCTTCAAGGGCCCGCTAAACTTTAGCTTGTATCGTCACATTTCAATATTTGTTTCAAAACAAAGTCTCGAAATCATTAATTAAATTTATTCTTTCTTCCATGTGTTGTAACCAATCAACGGCCAGGCCTTTTAATGCTTCTGATAACACTAATTTATACGCATTGGCTTCTATGCAATCAATAGGGAAACTTTTCTTCCCAGTACTTTATATGTTTTCCGGATTACGGGTGATTCTACATCTTTCCTGCGTTGAGCAAAAACATTGTAGATATGGTCGTCTTCCTGTTCAAAATTTGCTATGGCTTGTCTTTGTGCTGTGACCGTTTCGATTAAGTTTCTGTATCGTTTTTCCTATAGTAAATGCGAGTTGGTCTAATTGTTCGTTTAAATTGTCTAGTATTTCTGACTGTCAATGAGTTCCACATGACGTTGTGCTCTGTTCGGGCACATTTAATTTTGTGTTTGTGTGAGTCATTTTACATGTATGTCTAGCATATCGTATGTGTGTGTTAGCCAAATCAATTGTTCTTTTAGTGTATTTGTTTGTGTAATAACCTGATTTACTTTTTTTATACTATTTATCGGATTATTTAAGGGTAGGGATAAGTAGTAGAATCTTAGCCATTAGCTGCATTTTCAATCCTATTACATCGAAAATATTTTCATTCATTGTTTATACTCGCCATATTTGAATTAGGTGATGCATCTAATCGACAAATTCGACTTAAATTATCGCTTTTTTCATCATGAATTTGTACAGTCACTTGTTTTTGTTGTATTTCGTCACTATAACCCCCTCGTCATTTTTTGACAAATTTCAAAGAATATAATAATAAAAGGAACTTGAATGAAATCGAATAAAATGCTTATTTACAATATCGTACAGGCTAAAGAAGAACTGAAATTTTTGTTGACCTTATGTTCACTTGGTAACTTCTCATTGGATTCAAATTAACTTGGAAAATCTCGTAGTACTCGATGATTCGTAATTTTTTTTATAAATCTGGGTGATCTCAGAATCAATAAAAGTAAAATACCTGTTAAAATTACAGTCAGTTGAACAGAATTTGTTGAGTTTATTATTTATTTTCACAAGGTCTCTTTTCCAGACTGAACTTAATTTATTTGTTTTTCTGTTGACGTTATTTATGGACTGTTAAAAAAAATGTATATGTGTGAGTTGTGCTTCAAGATGTAGGAATTTTAGTTTTTGCGCAGAGTTTTCTCTTTCAAGCTCCTCGATCCGTCATACAACTGCCTTATTATGGGGCCAGGGGTGCACAGTTGGCTTGTTATTTGCATTTGATTTTGGCATCTAAAAGATATTGTGGGATATAACTGTGTGATTTCTTGTGAATTTGAATATGTGTACTTGTTTAAATACTCCCTCTTATGATCGCAAGTCTCACCAGAGGTACCATTTACGACCTTTCTTTCTTTAAATCTAACCTCAATTACTTGGTGGTCTTAAAATTGGCGGAAAATTTTTGATTTATTGGGGAAACTCTAAGATCAGCAGCCAACACACAACTGATAATCAAGATTGTATGGTAAAGGGCGAGTTCGTAGACCAGTGTAAAGGAGTAAAATCACTCGGATTGCCGACTAACTGGTAAAAATTTTCTCAAAAAAGTTTGAATTAAATTTTATTTACTTTTGTTCAATAATGTACCAATCCCTGCGATATCTATAGTGATTTTGCTTGATAATTACTTAATTGATATTTTTATTTGAAAAAAAGTGAAGTAAACTAATTTCTTACAGAATTCGGTAACTCTATGTTTTTTTTAAGAAATTTTAATGCCTCTGTCGGCAAAAATACAATTCTTAGACTTTTTATATAAATCACCTTTGTGGTTGATTTTAGCTTAAGGTAAAAAAAATCTTTGAATGAATATCGATTCTTAATTTCAAAGTAGATAATCTATTAAGAGACGATCTTATTAACTAGCCTTTAAATCCTCTAATAAACTTAAAGAATCTTAGGACTTGCGACCACCCGTGTAGGGGTAGGTAGAACAAATAAGTATAGCTTATAGTTTCTTTCGTGAAATTATTCACTCCTAATTTACAAGGAAATTGTATTTTTAATTTTTATATATTTTACTATTATTAATCAAACAATAAGCGCAATTTTGAATTAAAAACTTAGCTTCTTTTATTTTAAATCAACTTATTGTTATCACAGTGGAACAATTTGAATTTCGCACTTAAATTGAATTGTAGTTGGAATTCTTATTTTATGGAGCTATCAATAAGGACATTGAAATTTTTTCGAGCCAACTTTCTTCTACTGACTAAGTATCTCAAGTGCTTCTACTACTTGGGAGTGTGTTGTCACCACGCTTTAAGCGATCGAGCACTGGAGGTCCCTGTAGGTACCAGTTGGTAACATTGATACACTACTGGTATATTCGTAATGATGCTATCTATTTTGGCCCCCGTTCCTGACCCTATTTCTCTTGGTGTGGGCTCGCCACGGTTACTATAATCCTTGCGCATATCTAATATAGCTTCCTGCGTAGGGTCGACTGTGCGGATTATGTCCTTCACACCAACTCTTCGAATATTAATTTGGTGGATTCAGTGTATTTTATTTGTTATTAACAAAAAAAAAGTAAAACAAATAAAAGTATACTAAATAGGAATAAGAAATGGATGTTATAAATTTTTACGTCATTAATAATGCCCATTTCAAACCTCCAGTAAATTTTAAAGTGCTCCAATAGTACCACAAAAAACTTTAAGAAAAAAGTAATACCTTTCTTATTGACTTAGGTAGCTGTGAATTACATGTCATCCACAGAAATTTCTAATCCAGTGTTGAAACCAGTGAATGAAAGTTGAAGTAGTTTTTGACTTCAAAGCACTACTTACTTTACAAAACACCAGCTCTGTAAGGTTACCATACTGAAACAACTTCCACTGAAGTCTCTCTTACACCATTCTGTTATACTTTTTAGGTGGGAAATGATAAGGCTGAAACAAGGGCTATCGACATATGGCCCCACTTGAAGACATGAATTGATTAGGTCTGTAGTGACAGAAATAGTAACATTTGTAATGAAAGATTAGCTTTTGAGCTTTGAAACAAAAGCAGCCCTAAGAGACACAAATAAATTTAAAAAGTTAAGTGACAAAGAAATGATAAAAAGAAGAAAAAGACAGCCAGTTGAGTAGCAAGTAAATAAAAGGCTACAACAAAAATCAAAGAATTAAACGTTAAGAAAGCCAAGATCAAGGACACTGATTACCAAGAGAGCTCTAAAATCTATGAGCGTATCTGTATCTTTAAAAAAAGATAGCAGTACCATTAGAAAGTTTTTGATTTAAAGCCATTGCCTTTTTCAAGTCACAGATGTAAGCTTGGTATTGCATGAGCGATAAGTTGAAACTTATTATTAAGTCTAGCCTTTTTTACGATGTAACATGTAACCTGCTTGGAAAAATTTTTTAAACTGATTTCCACGTTTGTACCTCTTTTATTCTTAAACAAAAACAATTTTGACCAAGCAGCAGCACTTTAAGCACACACATACACACACGTGTGCACGCACTTAGGTTGAGTGTGTGGGTGTATATTTTTATGTATAAATGAACCCCAGAAAACTTAAAATTGACTTACTTAATGACTTCAAAATATACGGGAAATTTGCAAATCATCATCCAGAAAGACCGGAAAACATGTGGGATTTTTATTGTAGGCTTCTAGTCAACACCCTAATTTTGTCAATTGAACAAAATATCTTATAGATTCACCAGGAAACATTATTTTCTATTATAAATCCGATGATCTTACATTTGCGCTAGCTAAGAAAAAAAAAAATCAGATCTTAGGTTACAAGCCAAGTCTGGAAAACCAAGGGCATGACTTCGTTACTTAGGCCTCACGAAATCATGAAAATATTCACGCGTTGTTATGTATGAATTTAAAATTTATATACACGGAAAAACCCGTCTGGGAATAAGTAAGCTCACTACACTATGGTATTAGAATACAAAGCAGTGGGGTCAAACGTATGATGCTAAAGAAGGCTCTCGCCATAGTTGACAGATCCCCTGACCAGTTCGCATACACCATAATGATTGTACCCAGCCATATGGTAACAGTTATCGGGGGCACATTCATATCAATAAATACATTCTACTAAAAGCGACTCTTACCCTAACACCAACAACACGCGTAATAGAAAATACAGAACTCAAATTGCCTGTAACCCCATATTTCTTCACTTGTATAGTAAAAACAGCACGTATTACCAAGTGCTTGATACCTTAATGGAGATAAGAACTCTTAAAGCATACAAGCTTTTGATAGAGGGAACATGACAATATGTTAATTCATTAAAATTGGCATTAAGTGAAATATATATCATGATCATTCCGGGAGACTAAGAGTTGGGTTACGTTTCTAATTAGGTTACTCAGCTCTTTGTAACAATAATGATCGTTATATGCACAGACAACTATCTATCAATGAGTGCCGATCCATTTTCAGACACCTTAGTAAACATGGCATTATTTAAACAAACTAGCCAATAAAGACTGGACGTGAATTCAGAGAGAACTGACAAACTTTTGCACAGCAAGCGCAGGATTTATACCTCTATACTAAATCTTTTACGTAGGAGGGTGTCACGTTAGAATCTTACTCTATCCTCATCATCTTTTTTTTCTTTTTTTTTAAATTTTCTCGTACTGATCCAAGAGAAATATATATAATCTACTGAAAACCTTTCTCTTTGCTTTTCCCCTTAAATTTTATCGTAGCTTTAAGTGGACTAGTAAACCTAGGAAATATTTACTTTAGTTGTCCTGAGCAAGAAATAAGGGGTATCGTTAATAATTAATAAGCACTCATGGATGGTGCAAGGGAGTGACAAACACTTATGATAAGAAAACATACTTTGTAAAAAAAAGGATTATGCCATACATCTTATCGACAAACTATCGGTACTTCCTCTCTCCCACACTTAAGCAGGTAGATACAAAATTATAAATCCAGCAATCTTTATCGAGGGAAAAGAATCCTTCTTCTTAAAGTTAATCTGGAGAAAAGTTTTTACTATGGAAAGGGCATAAGACCTACATAATTTATCTCCCATGATGATTGAAAATATTTTTTAAGTACGAAACAAAATTTTTTTTTATTGTATCTACGTAACGTAGATGTCAATGCTGCAAATACTAAAGCTTACATGCACAAAACACAGCTTAATTTGTTAATTATTTTTTTTTTAATTTTTTAAAATTCATAATTAACATAAGAATTAGTTTTCTTGCTTGAATTAACATCTTTTATAGTTCATATCTAAATTTTAGAAGACAAATATAAATTACTACTGTAAAACACCATTTGAAGATGTATCACTGACGCTTGAGTTGTTTTAGGAGGAGCAGTGTATAAGTGAATCAATTATTATATCTATAGTATTCCTAGATGTATGTACCAATTGGTAAGTACTAAGGGAAAAGTTATATTGCTACGTGTAGTGATCAATGTTTATTGATTCCTAATTGATAAGCAAGAATTCGGTGATGGGGAGTTATTGTCATTTAAAAAAAACTGTTGTTATTTACTCATGCATACGAGAACGAAGTTTCAGAAAGACAACAGCCATTGATCTATCCGTGAAAGCTACGCTTTTTTGTCATAGAAAAAAAATGAATAAAGAATACAAAATAGACTATATAATTAATAAGAATACATTAAAATAATTTTTTCACTTTTAAAAAATTTATGAAAGACGTTAACATGTTAAACAATTATTTTAAGTTGGCATTTGAGATATTATTTGTTGTAAAGTGGCATTAAAAAAAAAATAACAAATTTATTTTTGGAATAAAATTAAAACATTTAGGCAGACACACAATAAGGTATAGTAAGATAAATACCTGTTTTTCTTATGCCATTTTGGTAAGTTTAGGTATTGAGAAATTTCCTAAAGATATTTGCAAAAAAAAAATGTTAAAGATAAGAATAGAACGGTTTGCAGCTGCAATTTTCTTGTTACTGATACGCATAAGTCTTAAAAAATAAATAGTATAGAATACGATATAATAATCGCAAAAGTTGTAACTGTTTTTTTTGTAAGCTATAAGAGATAAATACATGCAGATAAAAACAGATTAGAATAAAACAAATTACATAATAGTAATTATTTACTAGAATAAACTATTCATTATTTTTTTAATGGTCAAACAATGTTTTCTTTTTCATAAACTGTCTTTCTTTCTTCCTTTAAAGATTGTTGTTGAAATCATCAATAATTTTTTTCCCCAAGTGCTCTTACATTTCTTATCATCAATAACAGAACAACAACAACCGTATATTCACCAGACGTACGATAGATATGTAGCCAAGAACTGACACTTTGTGACTGTGCCCATACTCCGTCCTGGCCCATCCAAGTGTCTTGTAGAAGAGAGTAATTAAAAAAAAAATTAATATCAGTTTGTCTTGTGAACAAAAATTATTTTAAAGTAGTGCGAGATAATTGATATTAAAATTAAAATCATACCTTACGTCAAAGTATTAATTTTAGAGCGCCTGTTATTCTTCTTCTTTTCTAAATTTACTATCAAAATTTAATAATAAATAAAATGATTTAAGTAAGTTTTCAACTTTGCCAATAATTCATATAAATATACGTTATGAATACAGCAAATGCATATGCAGCCTTCTTGTTGTGAAACCTTATATAAAGATTAATAAATAAACGAAGAAAAATAAAAAAAAAAAAATAACAATATTTCTAAAGTGTACTTATTAATACCAGTCTTTCTCTCGGCAGTTAATTTCAAGTAATTGTATTCTTCAAGTCTGTATGAAAGATTGAATTTGAGTTCACAAGAAATCTTATTCAGCTATTGCTTCTTGATCTTAAGGTTTGCTTGGTATAACTTATCACTTTTATAACATTTAGTTACCGTAAAATTACCAGGGTTACACTAAAAGAAAGGGAGATCGCAAATTACATCTACGTTTAACCACCCACACATGATGAAGCACTAAAAATTTTGTTTTCAACCGTGCATTCTACTAGCGAATGCTCTGAAATTAAGCACTTTACACTCACTGCCACACACTGGGGCCAAATGAAAAAAAATGTTCAAAACCACCTACAGCCCTTTATTATGAACCAATTTTGGATTTTTTTTTTTTATTGTGATCTTCAGATGATTTGCAACGATCGCTCTTTGCCCGATTTCCTTTTTTTAATTTTACAAATTGGTAACCTAACCTCTGAAGTAGAAAAATCCCATTCTATGCCATAATTATGACTGTATTGTCAAGTGAAGATTTAAATAAAAATTAATTAACCATGGTGAATGTGTTTGTAAGCAATGTCAGTAGAAATCTAAGATGAAAAATTCTTTTACAGTAATTTAAGGGTATGTCAAATGAAATTACTGGTAGTTTAATTTGTGCATGCTATGTGACATAAACATAAAAATTTTTTAAAAAATTATTGTTTTTCATATCTCACTAGAATAGATCTTTGCCCGATTCCTTACAATGTTCATTTTTAAAACGTAACCTAACTTTCAAAGTTGATAAATCATTTTGTGTGCTAATAATTATGTGATTTTTTATAAAATTGTTTTATTAAAAAATTACAATAATAAACTGATCGCGCACACTACTTCGAATGAACAACAATTTTTCCGTTAAACTTACAAGTACTTTACATATACAGCATTAATTTTCTTTTGATAATAAAACTTTTGCCTCTTCATCTATGCGTTAGGTGGCTCCAGTGGCCTCAATGTTAAAATTATTAATAACCCAACCAAGGTTGATAAAATTGAATTATATTCTTTGAATTCCCATCTTTCTATTCGTATAAAAAAAAATTAAGGTTGACGATGAAAATTGTAAGAAATCATGGTTACAAAATCGTAGTTTTAAGACGGGTTGGATAGGAAATGCAAGCTTACGCGATATACAACCTACTGCTGCACTTATATAAATAACCCGTAAGGTGTAAAAAACATACTATCTTGTATTTATTATTACGCAGTTTTCGATGACATGAGAAAAGTGTCTTGTTATCGAACAAAATCTTTAAATGATCGGAGACTAAGTATACAGTTGCGAGTGCAAGTCAGCTCTCAGCTGTCTGCATTCTGCAGAGTACATATATATAGGTATGACTACAGCTGAGCAATGTTGCCACATTCTGGAACTGAGGAGCGTACCGTAACAGTTCATCAATTAGGGCAGCATAAAATTTTTTTGTTTTTTTATATTTACTCACTAAAGTAACAGATAAAATGTAGAATATGGTTTACAACACTCTCTACGATAATTTTATACCATATTTTAAGGAAAATAATAATTAATTTTTAGTCTCCCCATTTTAATACGGCACTAGGCGCTGGAGCCACCTCAACTTTATATTTTTCATATAACAACGTAAGTTTGAGATATAGGGATCAGAGCTTAGTAACATTTTATGTATCAAATCAGTGTTTGTGGCGATTTTACTACACTCTCGAGCATAAAGTATTCTGTAATACTTACGATCTTTATTTCGAACTTCTTGAGACTCTTCTGACAGTTGGCCTATGGGGATCAGAAAAAAATTGTCTATTATTTCGGCACTGTGAAAGAGGAGCTTATGTACAGAAGACGGCATGTAATACCAGCTGTATAAATTAATATACAAAGAAGCTATCTCAGTAGTATACTGAGAAAATTGCACCACAAGATATTACTTGCAAGATCACAGCAAAATGTTGTATTAGCTCCTTGTTAACGCCTGTTATTGTTGAGGCTAACGAAGGCTCACGAAAAAATCGACTGGCTGTATTGACATCATTTGATGATCCAGAACCTTGTTTCAGATAATCTATTAGCAGTCATAATTATGGCATAAAATAGGATTTTTCTACTTTAGGGGTTCGATTACCCATTTGTACAATCAAAAAAAAAAAATCGGGCAAAGAGCGATCGTTGCAAATCATCTGAAGATTAAATTTAAAAAAAAATACGAAATTGGTTCATAATATAGTGCTGTAAGTGGTTTTGAACAACTTTTTACGGTTTTTTTATTCAATATAACCTCAAAATACTGAAAAAAAAATTTCAATCTCCGATTTTCACTGACATTGCTTATAAACACATTCATTATGGTTAATTAATTTTTTCTGAATTTTAACTTGACAATACAGTCTTGATTATGGCAAAGAATTGGATTTTTCTGCTTTAGAGGTTAGGTTACCATTTTGAAAAATTAAAAAAAAAAAAATTAGGCAAAAAGCGATATTTGCAAATTATCTTAAGATTACAATAAAAAAAAATTTAAAATTGGTTTATAATAGAGGGCTGTAGGTGGTTTTGAACAATTTTTTACGGTTTTTTTATTCGACATAACCTCAAAATATTAAAAAAAAACTTTTTAATCTCAGATTTCTACTAAAATTGCTTATAAACACATTTACCAAGGGTAATTAATTTTTCAAAATTTTAACTTATCAAAACAGTCATAATCATGTCATATAATGGGATTTTTCTACTTTAGAGGTTAGGTTACCAATTCGTAAGATTGAAAAAAAAAAATCGGGCAAAGAAAGATCAGTGCAAATTATCTGAAGATTACAATAAAAAAAAAAATCAAAAATTGGTTCATAATAGAGGGCTGTAGGTGGTTTCGAACGACTTTTTACGGTTTTTTTATTTGACATAACCTAAAAATACTGAAAAACACTTTTCAAACTTNAAAGCATTTTTCAAACTTAGATTTCCACTGACATTGCTTATGAACACATTCACCATGGTTAATTAATTTTTTCTAAATTTTAAATTGACAATACAGACTTAATTGTGGCATGGAATGGGATTTTTCTACTTTAGAGGTTAGGTTACTAATTTGTAAAATTAAAAAAAGAAAATCGGGCAAAGAGTAATCATTGCAAATCATCTGAAAATTAAAATAAAGAAAAATCCAAAATTGGTTCATAATAGAGGGCTGTAGGTGGTTCCAAACAATTTCTTACAGTTTCTTTACTCGACATAACCTCAAAATACTGAAAAAAAATTTTTCAAGTTCAGAATTCCACTGACAATGCTTATAAACACATCTACTATGATAAATCAATTTTTTTTAAGTTTGACGTTGACAATACAGTCTTAATTATGGCATAGAATGTAATTTTTATACTTCAGAGGTTAGGTTACCATTTTGCAAAATTGAAAAAAGAAAAATTAGGCAAAGAGCGATATTTGCAAATTATCTAAAGATTACAAACAAACAAAAATCTTAAATTGGTTTATAATAGAGGGCTGTAGGTGGTTTTGAACATTTTTTTACAGTTTTCTTATTCGAGATAACTTTAAAATACTAAAAAGCAGTTTTCAAACTTAAATTTCCAATGACACACATTCACCACCGTTAATTAATTTTTTTCTAAATTTTAACTTGACAATACAGTCATAATTCTGGCATATAATGGGATTTTTCTACTTTAGAGGTTAGGTTACCAATTTGTAAAATTGAAAAAAGAAGATCGGGATAAGAGTGATTGTTGCAAATCGTCTGAAGATTACAATAAAGAAAAACTTCAAAATTGGTTTATAATAGAGGGCTGACAATGGTTTTGAACATTTTTTTTCGTTTGGCCCCAGTGTGCGCCGGCTCTTTGATTGATTTTCTTATCCTATTAGCTACTTGCTAAACCTAATGCGTCGACTTCATACCCAATATAAACCAGATTATTAAATTACTTAGCATTATGAGTTACCATTTACTTGAAAGACTGTCACTGTAGTATCTTAAGTATTTTATAGCAATTTTTACCTCTTTATATAAGGGAGACCGGGGTAATTACGTCTCGTGGGTCAATTCGTCACCCGTTTGTTAAAAATAAATAAGTGATATTATGAGCCAATTCTTTTTTCTTGCATTAGTAGAAACTATTAGTTTTTTTTTTTTGAAAGAAATTATAACCAAAGGGCCTGTAGCATCTTTTCAGGAATTTTGTTAATTTTTAAGTAAAAAAAATTATTGGCTTCAGGTTTTGAGTCGATGAATACAGCCAAGCTGTGCAAACTGATGCAATGAATTTTAGTGTACCTTTTAGATCAATCTGAGACCTTTAATTTGATATTCGGTTCACTTGCATTTGGATCACGAGAAAAAAGGTTATTTAAATATTATGAAAAGTTCGTTTTCGAGGTACCACCATCACTCATGCCGAGCAGCCCGAGCGCACATCGTCATGACGTCACTGTCGTCGCATCTGAGCTAATCTAACCTCTTTGATTGTAATTAGGTATACCTATTTATAATATGACCGGTGACAGTACAAATTAGAGTAAGTAGGTAGGTACATGAGTATTTTAAGTGAACGTGACTGTGATAAAAATAGTTCGAAGTTACCAAAAAAAAGTAATCGTTGTACCTGGACACTGGGAGACCTAGACTTGGCTTTAGGAGAAGTTCAATCCGGAAAATCTATTAAAAGTAGGGCAGCTACCTATGGAATTTCCTCGGACGACTTTACAACAAAAATTCCAAGAGAAGAGTGATGGCAAAGAAGACTTAAGTTAGTTTATTATACAATTTTATATCATGATAGTTATTAAAATGGTCATTATACCTATCTAAAATGATTTTTTTTCAGAATCTGGATTCGCTCGATTTTTTACTGACAAGCAAGAAAAAATTTTGCTTGAACATGTTTTAGATACGGAAAGTCGACTCATGGGGCTTACTGAAAAAGAATTGAGGAAATTGGCCTTTGATTTTGCTGAAAAATTAGGAATTTTACATAGACTTAGCAAAAAAACAGGTTCATATAAGCATCTTGTATGCCTAAGATTTTACTTTATCTCTCTACTTACATTTTTCATTTTCAGGGCTGGCTGGCAATGATTGGTTGAGTATTTTTACTACAAGACATGGACTGTCTACAGGGAAGACAGAGTCAATCTCAGTAGCTAGAGCCAATGGCTTTAATGAAATTGAAGTCAACAAATTTTTTGATTTGCTAGATTATATCATTAATACATATGCTATCAGGCTAGAAAACATATGGAATGTCAATGAAACTCGATTCTCAGTGGTTCCAAGGTGTGCACCTACAATTATTGTTCTGAAGGGAAGAAAACAGGTTGCTGGTCTAGTTGCTGCTGAACATGATAAGACGGTAACGGCAGAACTGTGCCTATTTGCAGTAGGGTCATTCATGCCTCCAATGCTAATTTTTCCAAGAGTAAAGAGAAATGAAAAATTTTCAGAGGATTGGCCTGTCAATGCATGGGCCGAGTTTCATAAGTCTGGTTGGATGCAAATAGATCTTTGAACAAAGTGGTTCTTAAAGTGCGTTTATTAAATTCTCAAATACCTCGCTATCCAATCCTGTGCTGTTGCTACTTATTTGCTGGTCATTTGCTATTGGATGGTCATTCATCTCACATGGAAAATTTACAAGTTGCTTAGTTAGGTAAAGAGCATGGAGTGATCATCTTAACTTTTCCACCACACTGCACACGTAGAATTCAACCTTTAGATGTCGCATTTATGAAGCTTGTGAGTCACTTTTATACTGAGGAAATAACAAAATTTTAAAGGGAAGGTCATGGTGGAAGAGTTGAAATAAAACATATTTTTCTTTGTTTGGTAAAGCATGGACCCGAGCTGCAAAAATTAAAACGGCTATAAATGGGTTCAAAAAAACAGGCATTAACCCATTTGATCGAAAAGGTTTTGCTGATCCGTTTGATCGTCAAACTTCAAGCTCCACGAGCTTTGATACAACAGGTACTTTGATACAATTCAGAGCCTCTCCAAGTTTTTCAGCAAATAACAGATATGCAAGCCGTAAATTCAAATTCTGAAAAGTTGAGTGAGTGCCAGATGCTGGCGCTTAAATCTATCTCAAACGTATCACCTGCTAACGTAGAAGGCGGTTTTTTACCTGCAGCTGGAGAAATGAAAAATCTTATACATTTATTAGAAAATGCTAAGCCAATCATAAATCATTTGGTAAGTATTACATGCATTTATAAAACTGAAGCGTGGAACTGAGTTTTTAAATATTTCTGCTCGACTCGTTATAGAAGTCAATGCTGGATTCTTCAGAGCTCAAAGGTGACAAATTCATAAACGAAGCTGCCCAAGAAGCTGCTCTTGCATCACATACTACGAGCCCCAGTGTATTTGCTTCTTCGTTGGCTACTTCCACAGCAAAGAATTCAAATCATTTGATCACAAAAACTAAGAAAAAGTGAAAAGAAAAAGCTAATATTGTTACAAATGAAGATTATATAAACAAACTAGTTGATGAAAATGCAAAAAAAATTAAGATAGAGTCTGTGGGTAAAAAAAGGAAGCCCATGGTAAAATCTACTTAAGTTGTAACAAAGAAAGTACGAGTAGTGCCGACCCAGGGTAAAACCGTCACTTTAATAGGTTAACATTTTGAGTCTCATTAATAGAAGAGAGAAATTTTTTTAATATTTAAAATATTGCAATTGATTGTTCTTACTCTCTTCTATTTTATGATATTTTTTTAATTTTTATAGTACAAGTATAAAGCCACTTCGGGTCAACAATGTTAAGGTGACGGTGGTACCCTGGTCTTCTCTAGTCCAATGTCTGTTAAATCACGGCCGTAACTTATATTTCTCTATTTTCTGCAACTTTATCGTATTTTATACTTTTATAAGCTTGACTTTCACATCTTCCATAATTGTTAAGATTATAATAAAATATATTAAAAATTTCTCTTTGCAACTTATTAACTCTTTCTTGATAATCGTTAGAACTTATTTTCCAACTATCAACAACTTTTTTATACAGTTTTGTTTATTTGTTGCATTTTCATTTGATATGTTTTCTAATAAACCAAAGTTTTAAATCTTATTGTTACCTTATAATTGTGTTGTTTTAGATCTTACCTTTAGTTTATTCATCGATTTACTTAGAAAAGGATTGTAACATTTTATAAGCATTGGTGTTACTTTATATTACTTATAAATATCATTATTTATTAAACACTTACAACTAAATCCTTGTTTTTTCATACCACCAGGAAACCTTTCAACAACAATGTGGGCTCTTATTGCTGGTAAAGCCACATTTATATATCAGTTTTGTACCGTACACGCACCAAACGTAAGAATGTACTTTTACTAAGTATACGTATAGCTACTTCGCTCGACTATAATTCGTCTGGACTTTGGCTGTCATGGCTATATAAGACTGTACTTGGGGTTTTTATAAAGTGACTGTCAAACGTTTCATAAATATATGCATACATGCTCGAACCTATGTGATCCATGTCAGCCTGAAATTCGATTTTAAAAATACTTATGTATATATAGGTATACCTGTTGCACGGTGCTACCATAGTGGGCAGCCTTATACCTTGTCCCCTCACTAACTTTACCTGAGCTATCAGCTCACTTTGGCTTGCCCCATCTGTCCTCTTTTACGAGTCAGTTCTCTCATCCCCTGCAGTACATTCTACTTATTTACTTCATGAAAGTGTATTGGCACAACCTGGTGCCAGAAAGTTACGTAATTCGACGATTTGTGGGAACTTGATGCCCAGTACATATTAAATAATACAAGTTTACAAGCTCATACAGATACTGAACGTAAAACTGTAAAAATCACAATAATTCCTAGTATCATAGTGTTCAGTAAAAAAAATTTCATAAGAAAAAGATTACATCTGTATTAACCAACTTTGCCACCGAAGCCTGTGCGGACATCCTCCTCCACTGCTATGTTTAGGCGAGTCTTAAGTCAAATGTTGATATCACAGATATTGATATTCTGAATCGACAGGTAAGTATTATGTCAAATTATTGTTTATTGACCTCTTCCATCTACATCTATCGATTTTTACGTTTAAATAAGCGCAAGGTTTGTACAAAGCAAAAAAAATATAGATAGCGCAATTTAGATGAAGGAGATCCATATATATAATAATTTGACATAATACTTACCCATCGAATAATAACATCAATATCTGTGATTACGGGGTATTTTCCCAATGAGAAAATGCAAAACAGTATTAGGGCTTTAGATAGAGATTTGTGGATTTGCTATCAGGAGTTATGTGGGAAATACTTTTTAATTGACTTTTAAAACTAAGAAATTCTTAAGTACCTGGTTATTACAATTGATAAATGAAAGCCATTTTATGTTGGCTTATTTTGAAATTTTTTTTCTGTGAAAGTTTCTTTCAAAATATAAAATTCTTATAAGTTCTCACATTTCTTGGCACTATGAGAGAAGTATTTAGCAGTTGAATTCAGCAATGTCAGGCAATTGCGATGATGATTGTAATATAATTGTTGCGAAAATTCTTTAATATGAATACAGGAAACATCACCATCACTGGTAAGGAGCCGTCCCCAAAACATAGAGCCTTAATGGGAATTCAACTAAGCCTGTATCTGATGCTTTGAGAGAGAAAATTTTCTCAACTGGTGATCAGTGTACTCCTTGTACATGAAGTTTTCTCCAGTATATAGCTCACTGTAACGAAAAGACCCGATCCACTATTAGTGTAGAGAAAATCAGCTTATCTGGTAAGATGTGACTACGGTATCATTAAATGTGTGAGAAAAAAATCAAAATTAATTATCAAAACTTCGGTTTTAAGTGTGCTTTAAAATGACATGACAAAAGTCCAAGAAAATTAAATATTATGTTAAATTAATAAGCTGAATTCATTTACAATCAATAAATACTGAGATCATCGATATAATTTTTCAAAAAACTGCTTCCAAAACATCACGTACTTAACACGTATACTTAAGAAAAAAGTCAAAACATTCACTACAAATCTAGAGGGACCCAACACACTTCAAATAATAAAGTTCATATAGCACGGTTTTTTATAATAAATCAGTATATGCTGTAAAAATAAAAGCTAATTTGTTATCGTCTCATATATGAGCCTCATTCTATCCGTTTGCGTGAAGTGTGACAAAATACTCAACGTTTGCATAAGTGCAATGATACATGTATATGCTATGCGTATAAGTCACAGAGATAGTAACGAAATTTTTTTCATTTGAAATAAAAAAAAAATTATAATAAGTATGAGACTCCCTAACCATCAATGATTAATGAGCCTCAAGTCAAGAAGCCAGAAGAGCATGACTGGTGAGTGTTTAATAGAAATTAAATGCTTAGATGAAGCAGTTTCTTGTTTCTAAAGTCTTTAAAAGTTCCAGTAAGTTGCCTTACCAGCTTTACCCTGAGCCTATGCTTTGATCTCAAGAATTTTATGAATTTTTGGTGATTTTTTTCTATTTGCTTCTTATCGATTTTATTGATTAAATCTGAAACGTCACCAAACTTATTCTATACTTTTATAAGCTTGACTGTTATAATTTTCGTGATTGTTAGAATCATAATAAGGTATATTAAAAATATTTATTCGCAACTTATTAACTCTGTCTTACCAATTGTTGAAACTTATTTTCCAACTATCAACAACTTTTTTGATGCAGTTTTGTATATTGATTGCCTTCTTATTTATTATGTTTCTTAACCAAATAGAATCTTGAGTCTTTTTGTAACCTAACAATTGTGTTGTTTCAGATTTTATCTTTAGATTATTCATCAAATTGTTATGTAAGGGATTGTCACATCTTATATGCATTGGTATAACATTATATTATTTATAAACATCATTATATATTACACATTTACATTTACAAGTACTACTACCAGCATCTGCAACTATTTTTTATAACTAAATCCTTCTTTTTTTATACCTGTAGGAAACCTATCAACAACAACAAGTGCTTCCATTGCTGGTACAGCTACACTACTATTCTAGTTTTACAAACAAGTATGAGAGCAGAGAGACTTTTTTAAATTCTTTTTCGGCACCTGTTCAACAGTATTTATTTTTTATACCAATAAATTACACGTTCCCATTTCATTGCTCAATTATACTTGCCAAACTAGGCAGAAAATTCTTATTGCTTTCTTAACAATGAGTCATCCAAGTATCATCTACTCGTAATGCATGTAAGTTTAGTATTGACTAACTGTCCACTTTTTATAGCTAATCTTTCTTTTTCGTTACCAGCTGATCTCATCTTTTGTACAAAGTTCCTTAAGTTTAAAGAGTAACGACTCTTTATGAAACAAAAAAATTTTTCTGTCATACTGTGCATGTTTATACGAGCAAACAAATCTTGCACCTGAGTTTGACCTATATAAATCTGCAGCAACCATTAAATTACACCTTTATTTACTGTCGAAATTCTAGATTTTTTTATCGTCAGACCATATGCACTTTTCCTGGTAATATTCGTCACGTAGATAAATAAATATTTTACGTCATTCTCAGAAAATGGATCTCATATATTTAATTGGGATAGGTACTTTTTTTCTTAATGTTATTTAAAAATTCTTGTCATCTAAATTATTGAAAAATTGGATTCTCCTACATCTTGAACACCATTACGATTTTTTAACATCATTCTTCTCAATGTCCAAGATACTCTCTTTATTTTTATACTTCCTAATATCATCAGCTTCATTTTTTTTAATAGCTAAGTGATTGTCAATCTCAATATCCTAGTACTTCTTAATCTTTTTTTCACCGTTTATGGCATTTCTTCAGTTATTATTAACATTGTCAACTCCTATGTGTACCTACTCATTTACTATTTCTATTTGAACAGGTACGTTATAAGATTCATTTATTGTCCTAGCATTGCTAAACAAGCCATTTGCTTAAAAATAAGTTTTATCGATTGACTTTTTCTGTCCTTCAAATGTATCAATACCCTTACGAACAGGATTTACAATTTGACTATCTCTATACTTGTCATCTTGCTTTAAATTTTTTGTTAGTTCTGTCTACGTTTTAGACCAGCAAAATTTTAACTTTTAAGAGCTATTATTATGTTAATAAATTATTACTTAACATAATTATTTAACTTATATTATTTCAATAATTCACGCAAATTTATCTCCTTCGTTTTGTTAGTATTACATATGTACATAGAAAACGCTAAAAACTAAGAGTGTAATTTTATGGAATAAAAAAAATTGTATAATTTATTATCAATAATTACTTCCATAAGAGCTATGTGTCAGAGTTTCTCGAAAATTTTTTTGTAAGTTTTTTCCTTATTTGAGGTAACCTGAACTTACTGAAAAATTTAGCTACATTTCTGAAAACGCCTTCAACAAAGTACAAAATTTAAAAAATGGTTTATCAAAGACATACTATATTCCACAATAATTTACTAATAAGTTCTTCAGAATAAAAATTAAAAAAAAAGTTAAAAAAACTATATGAAAACGTTGAGTAGTGACTTACACTTTGAGCTTTACCCACCAAATAGCCAAACCTTAAAGTAATTTTATTTTCATCAAAATACATACGTGCACACATGTATTAATGTGTGTACATTATATATAATCTAATAATATGGTCTGAGTCATAGTCACATTGATGTGCTATTGTATTCAATTGAATAAGCACAACACTCCACGTTATGTGATAACTGGTAACAACAACTAACAGCAGATGTATATATTTGAACGCACAATTATAAGAGACCAGGGCACCGATTGCTAAATCTTTGTTCGCTGCTATTTCCCTTTGCCCTGCAGATATTTCCCTGCGCTAATTGTATGTAACAAACTTAAAATTTTCTTAATCTGCAGACCAAAAATTTTTTTAAATGCTTAAGCTTATTACCCTTGTTCCAGATAATTTTAAATTACCAAAAAATTCAACTACATTTCTAAAAGCTTACTTAATAGAATATAGAAACTTAAGTGGGGCTTATTAAACTTAGCCCTAGCTGTTAGTTGAAGAACCGTACGATGAACAACTTTTCGAAAATGCTCAAAATAGTACTTCCATGTTTTTTAGAAATTGAAGAGCTACCTTTAGTAGTAACCTTTAATCTGCAAAACTATTTACTCTGAGCAAGGAGTCTATGAGTGCTTTAGTTGCAGCTCTTTGCAATGTAAGAGTGGTGTTTTTTGTAATCATAACTTTTAGCTGCCAATAAAAATTTATCTAAAAATTGTACGAGTAAACATTGATGATTGATAGTTTTATAGTATTATTATTTAATGTATCACAAACATTTTTTTTTTTCTAAACACATGCGATGTTATTATTTTGTCTTTGATGATGACACACAAGAAGCCAAAATATATTAACTGATCTATTAGTGCTGTTGTAATTTTTTGCAAAGAATTCGGTAAAATATTTATTTATCATTGTGACAAATATAACCACAAGTAAAGCATATGGTCTAAGTATAAAAAATCATATCTTTTGACAGTAAATAAAGCCGTAAGTTTATGGTCGCTGTAGATTTGTATAGATAAAACTCAGTTGCAAGATTTGTTTACAAGTATAAACATGCATAGTGTCAGTGTATGTCTCTCGTCTCGAGTATGTAGCATTTAATGTGTATAAGTGTGTAGTGTGTGTGATGACGACGCGTTGGCGCTGCAAACCCTGAACTGGCTGCTACTGTGACGCATGTGTGTATGTGTGCGTACATGAGCGTGTTCTCCCCGCTGCGTCGCGTCGAGGCCTCTGGCTATTGTGTGTGGTGCTCTGCGAGTTAGTCCGTCCAGAGATATTTAGCGGTAAGCTTTTTGTCACTTTGTCTTCAATAAATATATCAAAGCTTATATATCATCTCCCAATTTATTTTTGCCTCTGCTACTTACCTAACAGGTTATGGGCTCAGACATATTTTGACTGCGCGGGGGACGTGATAGTTCTTTTCTATGTTTGTGTCGTGAGTCGCGTGAGAACAAGGCTATCCTGTGCAATATAGCGGGTGACCTTTCTAAGCGTCATGTGGCCAGGTTCGATGGAAATAACTTTTTGGCGTGGAAGCTACCAAAAGAAAAAAAATGCTATCTAATACCCAAGTGACTACAGTGACAGTCTTTTGCATTGAATGGGAACTGATGATGTTAAGTAATTGGATGATTTGGCTTGTATGGGAGTATAAAGACAACGTATTAAGTTTCGTAAGTAGTAGGTTGGATAAGAGAATTGATCAAAAAGCCGATGGTAAGAGTAAAGTGCGTGATTTCCAGACTTTTACTAGTACAATTAACGGTTGACAACACAATTTTTAGTATTTTATCACGTTTGGGTTGTCAAAACTATATGTGATTTGCGATCTCCTTTTTTTAAAGTGTATTCCTGGTTAATTGACGATAATTTAATGTTATAAGAGTTATAATTTGTACCAAGCAAACCTTCACATAAAAAAATAATGGTCTTTTATACAGATTTAAAGAATATTAGAACTTTGAATCGCCTGCGAAGGAGAAGATTTTATTCAATAGTTACGCTTTAAAATTATATTTATCCTTTCATCTTTCTTTTTCATTTACTTAACTTTACATCAGATCTTACAACAATAAAAATGCATATGCAATCGCTGCTCTTATAACGTATATTTATTCAGATAATTTTTTAAATTTTAAGCTAACTAAAACTGTTTGATATATGAAATTTAGAAAAATAAAAAAAATCATAGATGCCTTAAAATTGACGCTTCGGCATACTCTATAATTTTAATTTTAATTGTAATTATATCGCGCTTTTTTAAAATAAATTTTGTATAGAAGACAAACTAATTTTGAACTGTTTCTGTACTCGCGCTCTTCTACAGACACTTGAATAGACTAGGACGGAGTATTGAAACAGCCACAAACTGTAAGTACTGGGCAAAATATCTTTTCTACGTTTGGTGCATACACGGTGGTTTTTATTCTGTTTTTATTTATTAAAAATAAATGAACAATTGCAATAAAATTATTGATGGTTTTGAGGTGAATTTTGTAACGTACAAAAAAAGGTTACTTAATAAAAAAAACGCACTTTGACCATTAAAGAAAAATTAATTAATTGAACTAGTAATTAAATGATATTATAAGTTAAATCTTCACTAATCTGCTTATTTTTGCATGTATTAATCTATTATAGCTTGCCAAAAAACAATTAGAACGTCAGTGATTATTACACCATGTTCTATACTATTTATTTTTCAAAACCAACGCGTTTTAGTGACAATAAAATTGCAGCTGCATACCATTCTATCATTATCTTGAACAAACTTTCACTTTTTTTGCAAATATTAAAAAAAATGTTTCTTTACCTGTACTTACTGAAATCGCATTAATTAAGTAGAAATTATTCTTTAAATACCTTATAATATGTTTGCCTGAGCATTTAAATTTCATGAAAAAAATGAATGTGTAACTATCTATTTATTACCATTTTACAAGAAATAATGCTGGCAATGCTAACTTTAAGTAATTTCTAACATATTTACGTACCTAATGAATTTTTTATAAGCGAAAAAATTGTTTAAGTGTATTGTTAATAATTAAATCGTTTATTTAGTTTTTTAATTCATTTTTATTTTCTGTGGCAAAGAATCATAGCTTTTACCAATGGTCCAACGACTGTTGTCCCTCTGAACCTTTGCTTTTATTTGCATAAGTAATCTGCAATAGTTCTTTTTTTTTGTCTATAATAACTGTATAACTACGCATTGACGAATTTAAGCTCATAAATTAAGAATCAATAGACATTGGTTAATAAACGTAGCAATATTATTTTTCCCATAGTACTGACTATATGTAACATAAATCTAGAAATACTGTGAATATAAAATTTGATTTACTTATAGACTGCTATTTGTAAAGATACTCAAGCGTCAGTAATACATTTTTAAATGGCTTTTCAAAGTAGTATCGTATATTTGTCTTCTGAAACTTAGACATAAACTATAAAGGATGTTGATTTTTGCTAAAAAAAGAACTTGTACGTTAATCACCAATTAGGAAAGATTGTAAAAAAGTTTAATAATTAGGCCGTATTTTGTACATGTAAGCTTCAGTATGTGCAGTATTGACATTTGTGTTATGTAGATACAATCAACAAGAATTTTGCTTTGTACTTAAAATATATTTCCCATGATCATGGGAGATAATCTATGTAGGCTTTATGTTCTTTCGAAAATAAATACTTGTCTCTAGAATACCCTTAAGAAGAAGTTTTTTTTGCCTAGATAATAATTGCTGTATTTATAATTTTTGATCTACCTGCTTAAGTGTGGGAGAGAGGAAGTACCGATGATTTGTGAATAGGATGTATGGCATAATCTTTTTTTCACAGAGTATGTTCTCTTATTTTAATTGTTTGTCACTTCCTTGCACCATCCATGAGTGCTTATTGTTAACGATACCCCTTTTTTTTTGCTCAGGACAACTGATGCATGTTTGCCTTCTGTCCCAGACGATTGTCATTTTTATTGATACTTGTTTGGCAGAATTTAAAAAACAGCGGTAGTTTTATCTCCGTGTAAATTTTGAAGATTTACTAGCACACTTTTTATAGCTACTATAGGAGGTAAGGAAAGAAGTAAAAATAGAGGCTTCAATTAGACGATACATTTTTTTTGTCAGTATGAGAAACTTTTGAAATAACATAAAAAGTAATGATGAGGATAGATTCTGACGTGACACCCTACTTATAAAGAGGATTAGGTATAAAGCTATAAATTCTGCGCTTGCTGTGCAGAAGGTTGTCAGTTTTCTCCAAATTTACGTCCAGGCACATTTAGTACGGTAGCTCACTAAACAACACACCACGTTACAATAATTATAGTGTTGACGAACTGCTAAGGGGATCTGTCAACTATGGCGAGAGCCTTCTTTAGCATCATACGTTTGACCCCACAGATTTGTATTCTAATAACATAGTGTAGTGAGCTTACTTGTTCCCAGACGGGTTTTTCTGTGTATATGAATTTTAAATTCATACATACCAACGCGTGAATATTTTCATAATTTCGTGAGGCCTAAGTAACGAAGTCATGACCTTTCTTTTAAAAACTTGGTTTATAACCACAGATCTAATTCTTCTTTTTCTTAGCAAGTGCGCATTTTTTATCATGAGACTTCAGATAGTAAACATTTCTTTCTAGTGGGTCTATAAGATATTCTCTTTCATTGACTAAATGAGGGTGTTGACTGAAAGCCTGAAATAAGAATCCCATACAATTTTTGGTCTTCCTGGATGAAGATTGGCAAAGTTTTCGTATATTGTAACCTCATTGAGAAAGTTCATTTTATGCATCCTGGGGTTCATCTATACATACAAATATGTACACACATACTCAACTTAAGAGCGTGCACTTGCTAGTGTGTGTGTAGCTTAATGTGCTAGCACTTAGTTAAAAATATTTTTTTTCAGAATAAAAAAGTTAATTTCGTGAAAATTAGTTTAAAAAATGTGTGTAAGAACGTTACTGTTGGCATGTACGACTTTTTAATAGGCAGTATACATAGTGTGTAAGACAGCGCCACAGGCAAGGTGATACTTGCGGGCCATACAGTCAGTACAGTGCAAACTACCGTGCCTTCTACACCTCTCGTCAGCTCTCTTTATTGTCTTTGTCAGTTTTGTCAGTAGTAAGACTGTAAACTGTATCAAGTCAGTTGTATTTTACGTCGGTCGGCAGTTAAATTAAATAAACGTTTTGTCTTCCTGTAAAATACTCATTTTTATTTTGTGCACCCCATTTACTCACACCTCTTCAGGTTACGGGCCTCAGACTCGCATCACCGCGCATGATCTCTCTTTATTTTTTTTTGTGTGTATTAGTGTGACAAAAGGGAGGATGGTGGAAAGGGCTGAGACAACAAAGGATGGACAAGAAAGTCCGATCGAGGAAGTGGCCGAGAGCGTGACCCCTGGTGACCAGGCTGAGTCCGTTGTCGACCAGGTGTTGTCGACGCCGGTCGAGGATAGGGGAGCAACTCTGGACGCCGGAACTGAGATCAGCGGTGGGTCAACACTTTATCCTTTCGAGTGATGCCTAGGTTGGACGCTACGACGTCAGGTAACAAAGGGGATTTCTTGTGCATTTTGAGGAATGCGCGGGATTCTAAGAAACACGTGGCGTCGGTAGCGTGACAGGCACATTCAATAGCGGGGCGGATCGAGAAGGGGACAACAGATTGCGGCTGAGGAGAGAGTTCGGTCTCTCTCTCTCTCCCTCTCGTGTTGACGCGAGGCTTTTTGACTGAAAATATATTACGAGGCCGTTTATGTTTTGTTTTCGTGTTTTCTCGCGTCTCTTGTTCTTGTCGCCTCGACTGTTGCGTGCGCGTTACAATGTAAATGTCTGAACTGGGAAAGTTTGAACGTGTGTTAGCAGAAAATTATGTATGTCCTTTCCCGGTGCTTTTAATTAATTGAACTCTAGGCAATAAATATTCAAGGCAGTTTTCAGATTTACTCAGAAAAGGCTGATATTTTAAAAGCTTACATTTTCTTTTAGACGAGCAAACTATCGATGCTCTGTCGAGAATATGTCAGGGAATTTCATCCCAAGTCAAGTCAGAGGGGCGACAACAAGCTGCCATCTTGTTGGTGGATAAAAAGGGGATAATGGCATGTGTCGGGCAAAGGGATATTTCCGCCAAAGGTGTGTAGACAAAATTATTTTCCGTGTGACTCGCACAGTCACGTTAGACTTGTGTTCGGTCGCACGCGGCTGTGTGAGTGCCCAGCGTGCAATCGTGATTAGTGTTCGAGCACGAGAACATGCTTCGGGCCACGTTGACTAGATTCGGCTTGCGTTCGGTCGATTTCTGGTTGACTACCGAAAACAATGTCCGTCTTTTGTTTTAGATTACCTGATCGGTAACGATTACAAATACATCGTTGAATTTCTTTGTAAAAAGAAACGCAAAGTAACATTGCCAGAAAATCTATTCATAGGCCAATTAATCTACGAAAAAAATGACATTAGTGTTATCAGAAAACAAAAAATACGTTAATATAGAAGAAAATGATTCAAGAAACATAGCGTTTTGTTCTTCCAGTTATTCAGTGGCTGAGTTAACCTAAAAAATTCGTGAAAGTCTGAAAATCACTTTTTTCGCGTTTGAAAAAAAAGTTGACCTCCAATGCCGAAAAGTTAAATGACAAAGTTGTAGATCTTGAAAAAACCTATCAATTGACGAGCGTTGAATATAATTTGAATGCGTAGTTGCTGAGAAAACTTAAAAAAACCATCGAAAAACGTCTTTTTTTAATTTGTTAATAACTTTTTTTCTTTTGAGATTTTAAAGTTGGTATTTGGTCAAATTATGATTTTTTGGTTCACAAACCTTCCGTTGTTTTTTCAGCCAAAAATATTAAAAAATTTTTCGAAATATCGCATTTTTTCGAAAAAAAACACCTTTCGTAAAAACTTGAATAGACGTCAGGAAATAATGCTGGAGCAATATTTCAGGGCTTAATCTCTTCGTCTAGACTTGTTCTATCATGCAATTTTTGTAGTAAGTAAAATTTTTCAATTTTTGATGCCAAAATCGGACTCCGAAAAAAGTACTTTTTTTTTCTATCGGTTTTTTGCATTTTTTTTACGTATTTTAATAATTCGACGTATATAACTAACTGCAATGCATTGTACTTATTTTTTTACCAATTAAAAAAAAAAAATTTTCATGATACCACCATGTGGAGCCAAGTTAGGTTTTTTTTTTTAAAAAAATCCCTATGCGACGGTGAAAAGCGTAGAACNACTAGTGGCCCTCGCTCGGTTGTTGCCTTATTGTATGCAGGCAGTGCACTTACTGGTAATGCGTGCCGTAGACTGAGGTCACTCTCTATTTTTAATGCCTCTATGATTGCTTCACAGAGAGTCCTCGGATTTAAGCTTGTGATTTTGCACCTGTATGTTGGGTGCAACCCATATGTGAATTGTTTGACTGCTTCTGCCTCCACGCCTTCTTTTAGGACCTGCTTTTGAATCGGCAGTAAGCTTGGATTCGAATCGTGCAGCATCGTGAGCCTGTTATATAATCGTTGTACCCTTCCGCCGTAATCTTCTATCGATTCCCGATTTTGTTGTCTGATTATCTTCAATTGTGCCATTAAAGTGTCCGAATTATTTATACTCCCATATCTGTTCGAAAGTTCCCGAAGAAATTCCTGGACCGTGCCGAATAAAGCCAATCTAGGCGCGAAATGCTCAGCTGCCTTTCCCTTTAGTCTGCTTGCAATGGTTCCAAGGAAAAATAATTCATATTCTGGACCGATTATTTGAGCAGTCATTCTTACCATTCTTTCGAATAGCGGCAGATTGATTGGATCGCCGTCGAAGAACGAGATGCTATTGGCCATGTGGCTGAGCGTAGGCAGAATGTTTTGTTGTAAATTCTGCGGTCTGCGTGGATGGTAATGATTACCCGTAGCTTGCATATTTTCTGTATATAGGCCCATGGTTGGTGCTATATTGTCCCTATCCCTATGTTCATTAAAATCGGTCCAGTATGTGTAATTATTAGTCAACAGTGGTTCTGCTGCCATAGACACGAATCCCTTTATTTTTCCAGGTTCTTTGTTCATATCTCTTAATCCGTCCCACAGCTGTTGAGCATGTGAGTCTCTCGTCCCGGAGTTTCTTGTGCCTTGATACTCGTAACGGGGTGTAACGTGAATCGGCCGCTCTTGTTTCTCTGGCATGCTCCATTGTGTTGATAACATATTTGTTTTATTTTTTCGAGTTCCACGTATTTCTTCAGTTTCTCTTAAGCTTCGCTCGATGACTCGTTCGCCAGAAAGAGGGTCCATTTCTTTATTTATACGTCCTGTGGTTGCGTTTGAGTCACAAAATATATCCCTTTGATCCCTTATCGTCGGTGACGGATTTCGGCTGGTCTCAGTGTTTGGCTCATGTGGCACGTTCACTTCCTCTGCTCTTTTTAGTTTTGCTTTTATCTTTAAAAATAAACTCATGACTATCGCTTTTGTTTCTTCGTCCAGGGCATCTAGTTTCTCGCACCCCTCGGGTTCCAGCTCCAATTCCAACATTCGTTCCGTCATATTTTCCTTTTTTTGTATACTATTGGGCTCTGGCCTGTACAAGTCTGCCGTCATATTATTACTTGGGCCTTCGCTATCACTCTCTGACTCATGGATATTGTCGCGTAGATGAATCATTTTTTT